>CM034151.1:599900065-600067565 GCA_019776745.2 Taxus chinensis | reverse complement strand
CAATTGAGATCTGTAACACGGTATACAAGCAAATATTAATAAACAATCTAAAACTGTTGCTACTTCTAGAAATAGCTTTTATAAACCAAAGACATATAATGTAACTCTTACGGACCTAACAATTAGGAAATTCAAATTACTCTGGTTTGGTTTGTATGAAGTGTTTAACTCATTTGTTCATAACTTGTATGCTTGAGTGGGATTCTATGGCAAATCTTATGGAAGATCAAGGGTTGATCAATTCATTTGGAAGAATTTCAGTCTTTGAAACATAAAAATAACTAAACATATACAGTGCATCAAAAGGACGTACGCTATAAAAGCATTGACTGATTTAGGGGAACAAACCCTCAAATTTAACAGATGCTTCCAATGGGACTTGTTGGATCGAAAGTCTACTTGGGATAGGGTTCCGAGTTGATGTCAAACATATAACAGTATTATTGAATCAGTTACAAAGGAAAAGCACTACACCATGGTATTTGATGGATCCATTATGGTTTCCAGCAAGTTTTATCGACAAATTCTCTGCCTCTAATAGAGGATATTGGAGTTGTAGACCTGAATCAATAGTTGATTTATAAAATATAAAACATGTGCATGAGAATGAGGCTCCACCTCGCAGACACCACTTATAGGGTTTCAATATGGTTGTGCCCCAATATGCATAGCTTCAAGCCATGTACGGAGCTATATTATTTGATGAGAGAATTGTTAGGTTGCTTGTAACACATTATGTGCTCTAGAGACACCCACATTTGCAATAACATATTTTTTCCGGTAATGGAACTCAGTTCTTGCTAACACGAAGTAACAAGTTTGATTACTCATGTAGCAGTGCCAAATCAAAGCAATTAGACATGTGAACTACATTACAGTTCTGAGGAATCTGTCTAATTCAGGGAATGTCTTTGACACTGGAATCTAGCTTATGGAGACATGTCTACACTCAATAAGGTATGGAAACCATGGATTCCTATTAATTTCTAAGACCACAGATACGAGCAAGGTCAATATGGTAGCCAAATAGCAATCCATGGTATGTTAGACACATGTATAAAGTCTGGGCATTGCAAAGAAGGACCTAGTTGGGAGCTTTGGGACAAAAAAGAATGCTGACATAAAAACATTGTAGGTAACATGTGGCATCGGTTTTAAACATGTATGTCAAGATAAGTTTTTCGCCCAGGTCTGCCTAAATTAAAAGCCAACTCAAAAGAACTGAAGTCATTCAGGGTCATATTAGATTCAAAGAACACGGGCTTCTCTAAAGGCCAAGCCACCATAGGCATAGATTTTATTGATTTTGAGCAAGTGAAGCTCTGGGCATGTCAAACTTGGTAATGATGAGCACTTATCAGTACAGTTGCAAAATGTTCAAATCTCAGGTTAAGATGTAGAATGGGAATTCATGGCTATTAAAGGATGATCACACATTGGTCACCTACTTCTAAAGTGGGAATGGAAAAATAAATGCAACAGTTCATGAAGGTTGTGTAGGACAAAGATATAGGAAGTGATGGAAGTAAACGGTGATATTTACCATTTGACTCATGGAAGGTTACTCCCATCATGGTAACAACTTGCTGTAAATGGCAATGTAGGTAAGACCTAGTTACTGTGAACCTTGTACTTAAATTGATTGTAATCACGTGGCACAAGATGCACCATAGTAACATTACTAACACAAAACTAGATTTCAATCATACTGAGCCATAATTTTCCATGGACATCATAATACAGCCAAGATTTTATATATCTTTAAATGAAATTATTAACTGAGTGCAACTGCATACATGAGAAACACTACAGTGAGTAAGGTTTCTCAAGATTGAACCTACAAGTAGAATAGAGATTATCTTAGAGCTGGTGCATTCTGATGTGTGTAGGGCAGCTCAAGTAACAACGCCAAAGAGTTCAAGTACAGAACTAAAACAAAAGCACCCAACAAGGAAGGTGTTTTGTGTATTGTATTTGGCTAGTTACTCATCTACATTTATTTGACACAAGTTTGTTAAACGAAAAGCCTTGGTAGAGAATGAAACAGGTGTTACAGCTAATAATGTCTGCACGAGTCTCCATCTTTGGAGGGGAGTATTGCAGCAATGAATTTGATGATTACTATTCTAACCAATGTAAATCATGTTGGAGAAAAGATGGTTCCAGGAACTCCACATGTAGAATGGGGTATCATGTCCATATTGAGTTTCCAAAACTTTTAGGTGGGGGACTCTGCATCAAGAAGTATTTGAGTGTTGGTGATAGCAGTTGCTTACTGGAACTCTTTCAGTGTATAGGCAGATATTCAGTGGGCACAGAAATGTGGTACGGTGATAAACGCAGGTCCCTCAAGTGCCTAGACAATTGAGGCATGAGCTAAGGAGGCTTGCTATGGTCATCAAGTGGATTCATTCATATTCTCTACAGTGGTTGGTCAACTCATCCAGGTAAAAGAAATGTTCTATTGTACGTAACAATGGATGATAGTACCTTGAAAGCTATAGGCTACATCATGCAATATTGTACTGCAACAGATTATGATGGTGATGTCAACATTGGAGTTCTCTAATGGTCTGGAGTCATTGCACGACAAGCAGTTCATTCGGTCTTTGGATTGATGATCTGCAACTAAGATTCAACCCACTTTATAAGCAATAGCCTATGCATGGAATTTTCAGGGAAGACATCCATTATATAGCAATATTTAGTGCTTTATTGATTTGTTTTTATACTACTGAAGGACAGATTACCCATAGGTTCCACTTTACAAATATGTTGAACCTACTCAACAGGAACCCATAATGTATCTCCTATAGTGTGGATTTGTTATAGGGTAAGCTTAAAGAATCTTGAACAATAAATATTTCTCCTTCATCTTTAAAAACAGTTTATTCCTCTATTCTCATAGTGGACATCCAGAGATACTTTGATGTAGCAATGCAGGCATTTGCTAGTAAGAAGTGGGATCATTAGCCATTTATGATAAGCATATTTTTCTCTTGGAGAAATAGATTTGCTTTTTGGTGATAGTTTTCAGATAGGCAGAAGGTTATGACAGGGCATAATTAACCTCCCCCTGATTTGTACTTGTAGGGATTCATTATTCCATAAAGGAATGAAAAGATACAAAGTCCAGTTGGTGGTCAAGGGGTTTTCACATGAAATAATGAAGCTTTATGACTATCTGCAAGATTTATGTGTTGGCTATTGCAGGGATCAGTTTGCAAAGCGGGTTGCTCAGCGAATAGTTGAAAAAGAGAGACTTACCAAATCTCTACGGATAGTAAGCAAATTATAGAAGACTGTGATAGCGACTGCCATGGTGATTTGGAGCAGGAACTCATAAATGTAACCTAACCAATTTGACTATCACTGTCAATTTTACATCACCCAGATGGTCGTGTAAGACTAATAGATTAGCAATTGTATTTTGAACTGTGTATATAAAGCAATCCACGTCGGTGATATAACAAGTTTCATAGCTTCCACTAAGTGAGTGACTGCCACAGGGTTATATTAGATGTCATTCTGACGGTTTCAGTGTCATTGCCACACAGAAATTCTGATGATGGACAGTTATATTGCTCCTTTCTTTGGCTGCTCTGATGACATGTTCCTTATAGGTCCAAAATCATGCCCAAGGTTAATTCTTTCTTTCACGAAATCCCCTACGTGAATCATTTAAAATTAAGGATATTGGGCACAGTCAGGTGAGATGGTTGGTTTTTGTTGATGCAATTTTTGTTTGCAATTACACGGAAGTTCCCTTCATCTCAGGCAAGACTACATTAAGAAGGTATTGGATCGGTTTAACATGTAGGATGCTAAATCGTTTGCCGACACGTTTGGCAGGCCATTTTAAGTATATCTTCCTTGCAGCTGTCCCATAGACATTCCAGGAAAGATTTCTTCCAGATTTTCCAGATTTACCTGTCAATCATAAATCAGTTACATAGTGTGAGTGTGGATGCTATGAGTTTGCACAACGACAACAAATACTTTCCCATGCGATGAGAGCTTTGAGTAGATTTATGAGCTTATTTAGGTCAAGCCCTTTGGCGTAGCAGTTCTGTTGTGAGCTCTTCTAATATCTGCCACAGGGACCATGGGGACAGTTTTGTGCTACAGTGGATCAAACTCCTACTCTTACGCTGGTTCTATAGGATTCACACATTTCTAGAGATGCTTGGTATGTAAAAAGAGCAGCCATATGTTCTTCCGAGCTCTTGCACTATAGTTGTAGAAAGCAACTTATTGCTTTTTCGATGGTTCACTTCTATAAGAAACTGGTGAACACAGTCAACCATTGTGAAGGCTGAATATTGTTGCTGGTACATAGGCAAGCAACTAGCAGATGAACAGGTTTGAAGGCATTTGCTTGATGCCTTAGGGCTTCAGCAGGAGGAATGTATTAGGTGCCCTTTTCGTTCGTCAGATTCCTCATACACCTAGCTAAGAACTTTGCTTTCCACTCTAGGACGAAGCATATACAGTTGAGCTATCACTGCATCATGTCACCTGTGTACGGGGAAGATAAGTTGAAGTTAGACAAGATTCATACCAGTCAGTTGTCCTACATGACACTGATGACCATGGGGGTCAGAAAAACATAAACCGTAGGAGCTATGCTGCGAGAGCTTTGTAGTTGGAAGATTGAGTGGAAATGACAGTGAAGTGTTGAGAAGCTTGCTGAATGGAGGTCAGTGTTTCAAGTGCGCGAGTCAAATTCTTGTTATTTTTGTGGAGCCTATTTTCATGTTAGAGTGTGGTACACCTTCTATGTGTTACACTCAGGGTATTTTTACAGCGGTCCCACTCGTCGGTGAGCGGGTCAGGGGGGTTTGAAGAGGCAAAGCCCCCGAAGCAAATTTTTGGATGGGTGGCTTGGAGGCGAAGCCCCCGGGTAATGGGTAAATGTTCATGGGCTGTTTTATTAACCCATGGGTAATTGGTAACTGTTATGGGTTGTTTTTGGGCCCATAGTTTTTTTGGTACCCATTGTTTTGATACCCACGATTTTTGCCCATGATTTTGATACCCACGGTTTTCTATCAAACTGCTTAAGCAGTTGTCTATTTATATGGTCTTATGCATATGATAGAGAGACAAAAAAATGTACTGCAGATGTGCTTTGAATTCGGGGGTGAATTCTGTAGAGTTTGTTGAGCATAACTTTAAACAGATCTGGGTATTGTATTGAGAGAGTGGAGGCTTGTAATAAAATCTGAGCAAGTGATTCTTGGTGGACGTAGCCCATATTGGGTGAACCACGTTAAATATTGTCTCTCTGTGTTGTGTTATTTATTCTGCACTTTTATTTGAGATCTGTAATATTTTCTGCATATTAGTTTCTACTGTTGCGATTCCGTAAGGGATTATTCCACACATTTTATCTCTTATTTCCTAACAATGAAATGGTAGAATTAAAATATGTTGAAATTGTAAACAATCGATGGAATTTCTTGATTCTAATGATGATTCAGTTGTGTTATGTGATGATGTGAATTAATACGTATGTCTGTGTTTTATTGTCTTGATGTTATTTATATGGCCATGAGGCTGAAGAGGTATTGCTTTGATTTTTGTAGGAAATTATATCACAAAAAACAAAATGGGATAGAAGACCAACAATGAAAGAATACTTGGAATTGTAAACAAGGTCACCTTGGCAACATGTGTTTTTGTATGATTGTTATGTTATTGATATTTTGTTGGAGGTCTCCATGGAGGTGGGTGACCTCAAATGTGACCATGGGTAAATGTGTTGTTTTCCCTTTTCATTTTAATTATTTTGTGAGCATGTGATTTATTATTGCAATGTGTTTTAATCTAGTATTGTTAGTTGATGTGCTCTTATTTAAGTTGATTAATCATGTTAATTAAAGTAATTTGGGATACAATCAAATGAGGTATTGAATTTTGGTAGATTGTCCTTATTGTATTATAGATTTTAAAGGGATTTTATTGATTTAGATGTTGTGCACTAAATGCATCCCTAAAATCCCAAAATTTGACCTTAGAACCATTTTTGGAGGCTTGTGGGACAAGTTAAGCTTGTCTCACACCTATAAAATTCATCTACCAACTATACCTATAGGGTAAGGGGTCAAAATTAGACCCCATTATGTGTTTTGGGAGGTAAAAAGGTGAAATTATTGCACTTTCTTACATGAGATTTTAATTTTTTCCTTAGAAGTATGGTTAATGGTTTGTGTGTGGAAGGAGAACTTGTCATATTCTCATCCAGTAATTTATGAGGTTTGGGCTTTGTGTTTGACCATGTGATGTGGAGTTGAGGAGAAGTGATGTGACATCCTATATGGAGACACCTCACCCTCCTCTTCTCTTGTTATATTTATACAAGTTTATTTGATGTTTATGGGGTTACATGTTTAATTTTCACTCATGCATTTTTGGAGGAGCTTATTTTGTTGTTCGTGTTGGGAGCTTGGGAGATTCTTTTTTGCTTGGATTGGGTTGACAGTGGCGGGGTTGATCGAGTTCTTTTACAACCAATACCCAACGGGAATGCAGTTCATGCTCATTACTCTAACGTATTGTTCACTCTCTCAGTTTTTCCTTCAGCTCTCTTTTGGTTTCGATTGTGAATAAGATAACGATTACCACATCACATGGAAAATTATATTTTGTTATGTACACATCATATTCTAGAGAGGATTCCATGATACATGAAAATTTATATTGGGTTTTGCACTAAGATATAGAAATTGATTTAATTGAACAACTATTATACAATGTGAGGAATCAACGGTTGCCTCCTTTTCTCAGTGGCAAATATATCTTGTTTTTTCCAATTTAAATAATATACTAATGATATCTGCAGAGTTTGTATCCAATTTCTTTGCTTGCCATATTTTTTAAAAAGATTTTGTGACCTAAAAGATGCTTATACACAAATTATACTATATGTTCAAAGATATTGTGGTAACAATTTTTGTTAAAAGATATTTCTTACTAAGGTTTTGTGGCAAAGCATATTGGTGAGCAGTGGCTTGTTGATGTTGTGTTAGAAATTGAACCACACGAAGTTATTTCATCTGTTGATCATAATCATTGTAGTAGAAATGTCACCTCACTCTTCAAATGAAAAGAATGAACTAAAATGTCCCTAAAATATATGAACTAAAATGTCAATGAGATACATTTGTTTGCCCTTAAATATAGAGGAAGAGGAAGAAGTAAACAATATTGAAGAATATGTCCCCATTTAAATTGATTCAAAAGAAAAGAAATATAGGCGAAGGTGATATTTGCAATACAAAGTGATCGATTTAAGAGTGTAATTGGTATTATTAACACTTCACATTGACATCACTTCTATTCACATTGACTATTGTCGAATTAAATTAGGATAAATACATACATTGAGCAATAAATATACATAAAGACATATAATATACCTCTTTGACGTGGCCTAAGTGGTCCCAATGCCGGTATCCTTCCCTGCACGTCAATGTGGACATTGTTTTCGCCGATTTTCCATGTTTTCAAGGTTGAAAAGAGTCTTCATTACCATTAATGGAGGAGCGCGATAACTTCACCCGTTTCTACACGTTAATGTTGACATGTTTTTATTTACTGTTGTTAGTGGAAAGGAGAGTGTGTGGATACGTCTTCGTCGAGTAAGCCCATTCCCAATGAATCTGTGTTACTGTTTTTATATAAAGTATTTGTCTTTAGTAAACATTTTGGATTTTTACACGGCGTCAAGCCGGGGCATTAGGGCTGCTAGTGTACATGTTACCGTCAATAAGATTCATGGGTTTATTGCCATTATTCTCAAAATAATCAAAACTTCTGGAATGATGAAGTGTGCTGCTCAACCAAGTTGGAATGGTGGTGATGTTAATGATTAACGTCAAGAATGTTCTTTGAAGTTGGCTGCTCTGCCAAGTGTGGAAACGTATTCGATAATAAAAAAAAACGGTATCCTTCCCTCAATGTCAATGTGGACATCGTCTTTTTATGTTGCAAAAGTTGAGATGTGTCTTCATCCCCAATGCGGGAGCACGATATCTTCATCCGGGTTTATACGTTAATGTTGACTTGTTTTCGTATTTTGTGGTTAGTGGATAAAAGAATGTGTGGCTGCGTCTTCGTCGCGTAAGCCCACTCCCAAACAATCTGTGGCCACGTCGAGATTATCCACAATGTTACCGTCAATAAGTAATTATATTCCACCATTTTCTATGCACCTTGTGCTTATATAATCTGGCGTTGTGGCTGCTGCCTCCCACATCAACCATGCCGATGAATAACGGTGCGTTTATTGCCATTTTTATCATGACCTGTCTGGTGTGGAGGGCCAGTGCAGCGGGAAGCATTGCCATATACTGGGGCCAGAACGGCAACGAAGCCTCCCTCGCCCAAACCTGCGCTACGGGCAACTTCAAATACGTCATACTTGCCTTCCTTCCAGTTTTGGAAACGGGCAAACGCCGCAGCTCAATCTGGCAGGCCACTGCGACCCCTCGTCCGGAGAATGCAAGAAGCTCAGCGCCGACATTAAGTCGTGCCAGCAGAAAAATATACTGGTCTTTCTCTCCCTGGGTGGAGGCGCCGGCAGCTATTCCATCGCCTCCGCTCAGGATGCCCAGAACGTGGCAAATTATCTGTGGAACAACTTTCTTGGAGGGAAGTCCGCGTCGAGACCATTGGGGGATGCAGTTTTAGATGGCATCGACTTTGACATCGAAGCGACCACCGAGCACTGGGATGATCTCGCCAGGGCCGTCTCCGCGCTCAGCTCCAGAGGGGGGAAAAAGGTGTCCCTCAGCGCCGCTCCGCAATGCCCTTATCCCGACGCTTCTCTGGGTAAGGCCCTGCAGACAGGGCTGTTCGACTACGTGTGGATCCAGTTCTACAACAACTACTGTCAATACTCTGGTAGCGACGCTTCCACTCTCATCAACTTGTGGAAGCAATGGACGACTTCCATACCCAAAACCACTCGTTTTTTCTTGGGGCTTCCTGCTTCGACCGCTGCTGCAGGCAGCGGTTTCATTCCCGCCGCCACACTGAAATCTAAGGTACTGCCTCAGATCAAAACGTCCTCCAAATATGCAGGAGTGATGCTGTGGTCCAAATTCTACGATGAGCAAACTGGATATAGCTCCTCAATCAAACCTTCCCTCTAAATTACACTCGACCTTCTGTATTAGACTTTAAATAAAACTCGAGCTTAAATTATACATATATATTTACTAGCAATTGCACTAAGTGTACATTGGAAATAATCAGTGTCATCATGAAAGCAACTACCAATAATGGAATTAATTATTTTGATAGTTTATTTTATACACTATAGTTGCAATCCTAAATGGTATTGAAAGAAACGGACTCAAAACAAAGTGGTGACAATGCATTTTTAGTTAAACTCATAAATTGTGATAACTTTAAAAATCTATCTTTTATGATCTAACATGGATGTAGTTGTGTGTCTCATGTCTACAAAATAACTTACATCACGTGATATTGTGTAATATACACACAAAACAAAGTCAAAACAAGGTTTACATTGATATTAAAATGGTATCTTAGAGTTTATTACTTCACTCCTATGTAACTTCTATTACTTATATGTTGTTGCATAGAAGAGCCCTCTCAATTTTTTTTATTACATGTATAATCCATTAAATCAGAATACACACAATAGGAGTAAAATTTATAATCAATATAAACAGTACTCATAAAGCATCTATGCATTAATAAATGTTCACTATGTTTCAATATCCAAAACAAAATCATCTATCTCACATGTATAGTATTCCCAAATCTCACATATAGTGATCATAAGGCATTGCAATGATAAGCTTATATCTCATTACGGAGGCCACGAATGCTAGATGTATTATTGTATTGTCACATGTATGATCTACCAAAGCACTCTACACAATATTTTGATAGAAGATAAGCATGACCTCAATAATATATATAGGTAACAATATAAATAGAATTTAGAAACGTATACACAACCAAATCACTTATAGAATAATTAAATTGTACACAATATTGTCTTGAGAAAGTGATGACTTTCTAAGGAGGGGCACATATAGATAGACATAGGGTGATCTATGTATATCCAATAGGGGAACCCTTTCTTCTCTTCCTCCATGCAAGTTATTTAAGATGAGCAATATATATATATATATATATATATATATATATATATGGATTACCCCTAGATATAGATACATGGGAGGGTTAAGTATGGACTCTAAATAGGTAGTAGGTTAATTAGTTATCTATATGGGGATTAGCCTATAGATCTAGATAAAAGCCCTCTCTATTGTGTTTGCCAATTAGAACAATAAAATAGAGAGGGTGACTCAATGTCAAAATTTATTTTTTATCTCTCTACTCAAAAAAGTATCATTTCAATGAATTATATTTCACATATATGTCATGAAGACAACACATATAAAATTAGATTGAATTTTTTTAATAACTCTTGAACATCCATGATATATCCTCGACCATTTTTCACAATCAAAACCCTTTGATCTTGCTATTTTTCTTCTTTTCATATATTCCTCTAATAGAATCACTTGTGAAAGAGAAACAATAATAAGATTGCTATGCACAGTTGTTGAGATAAATTCTATCACAAAATTCCCATATCTGACTCAATAAAAGAATATATTGTGTCTTATGAATTGTTGGCATATTTAATACATTGTTTATTGGTTAGTTTGGGTACAGGCGGTTACACCTCCTAACCGTTTTCACTATGTATTTATTTACCCCCTCGTACATTCAATAAATTATTCAAACATTATTTTACATTGCTCTTGTGCTAACATGAATGTAATAGCATACATACTTTTAAAAAAAGGTGATATTGAAGACAACTACATCACATTTAGGTAGCATATTGTAAAGATTTTTCTACCATGTACAACCGGTTTCCTTTTGTAATTATGATCCAATTGAAATAAAAACATACTAGAGAAGTCAAACCCTGTAATGTTTTATACTCTTACGTTAATATATATTTTATATGTAAAAGACATAACAAAATTCCAATGAACTAAAAACACATCTACCTACCTTGTCAATGAATTCAATTCATTTTTTAATAGAGGTCAGTCAATCATAGATACCCAACATAAATACCAAAAAAACTTAGATTCTTTTAAGAATATCTTGTTGTAGTTTTCAATACCATTTGTAATCCTGACCCACTCAATCCAAAACTACATTAAAGATTCATTTTCATGGAAAAAAAAACCCACCAAGTATATATATATATATATATATATATATATATATATATATATATATATATATAACTAACAATTCATAAATTGTGTATATATACGACTAGAAAAGGTGAACTCATCAGGATGGACAACTTTTGGTTGCATTTGGTGAAAGATTGAAGGCTTCAACAAACCCATTTGTTGCATATGCTACAATCATTGTAGGCCATGTGACCATACATCATTTTCCACATTTATTTGAACACTTCAGACGTAGATAGTCATCAATACCCTAAGATAGGTGGGAGCTGAACAAATATGATGCTACTAAAATCATGTTAATGGTTAATACCTATTTTTTTATATGTTTTTTGTTTCCTTCACTGTAGGTACATACATATGCAAGGAAACAAAACTAAGCAATTAGTGTTTTTCATTAACATTGACACGCAGAATGAAAACCCAACATTGTATAATATATATATATATATATATATATATATATATATATATATATATATATATATATATATATATATATATATATATATATATATATATTACAATGTAAATTTATAAGAAAAAATGACATATTACAATTACATACAATAAATATAAATGAAAATAGAAATCAATAACCAAACCACACCAATAGGTTCAAAGTTCTTAAGTGATCCAAAATAAAAAATGGTTAAAATTCAATATGTTCTAAATTTGAAACCAAACCACAATGCTTGATTCATGTAGGACCTTGCAAGACAACCTTTTTATTTTTGATCTCAATTAATAGTAGAAAAGAAGGTGTTGCGGGAAAATTCAATGATAATTGTGTAGTACCCAATGCATTACTAAAATAAAATAAAAATAAATAAATAAATAAATAAAAGGATGGAATTTGCGTGGGCTGGTGGGTGAAGTGCTTTTGGTGAGAATAGACATGACAATGATGTATATCAGGACAAAGATATAAGTTGTCAGCCTTAGTAGGTGGGAGATTGACTTGTCTTAAGCTTCCTACAGACCCGTCATTTCCTTTCATAATAATACAAGCTCTTTATTTTGAGATCCAAGGCATTGACCTGGTTGAAACCCAAGTTAAAATTGTAAATTAGTTGTAATTAGATGGTTTCCATGAGAGAGAATGTAGGGGTTTTGTACATAATATGTTAAAAAATCATTCCTATTATTGGTTAGAACAACTCTTCATGTCAAGATAAATCTGTAACTGCAATATCCTCTCATTGTCTATGTGTAAATTAACTGATCTGGATTTATATCTGTGTCTCAAGTAGGCTCCATTGTCTCTGATAGGAAAGGGGGTCCACTGTCAGCTGCTGTTATGCTGTTGTATGTAGAAAAGAAGGAGAAGATAGAAGAATTTTGTCATATATTGTAGTTGCAAATGATATGTTATTCATGGATGAAAAATGGGGGAGCATATACTTGGCATGTGAAGTGTTTTACAGCGTTCCCAAAGAAATGTGGCCTCATGGATGTAAATGATTGGAATATGTGCACAAAATAGGTTTGTTAAAACAACCTTGTTTCACCATATGCAACCAACAGGTGTCCAACGTGATTAGTTCCACAATTTCTAGCACGCACACACACAACTAGTGCCAAAATAGTTTAACTTTGCAAATAGGGTATGGGCATCCACTTAAGCATTATGGAGAAGATATTTTTGTCAAATTTTTTAGTTGCAAGTGCCCCGGTAGATATGTATGCAAAAAATGGAAGCAAGAACAAACCATGTGAAATGTTTGACAAAATTCCTGAAGAAATGTGCGTTCATGGAATGCTTGGATTGCAGGATATGCATATAATGGGTTTGTTGGAAAGGATTATAAAATTTCAAGAAAATGAAATTGATAGGTGGAAAGATTGACTTCACAAACTCCAACCATCACCTTCTTCCATTGGCCACTGTATAGTGTTAGTGATGGAGTTGGTAAGTGACTGTCTTGGTATTTTATGGCTTTTCGGTGTATCATGATAAACAAAAAAAGAGAATGGAAATAAAGACTAGATGCATCGATTGCCAAAATAAATAAATAAATAAAACATAAAGGAAATGTGTTGTCATGGACACCCACAACTAAAACAAAACTGTCTGAACAAATGCCTAAAAGAAATGTGATCGATGGACTGAGGAGATTTCAGGATATGGGCATCCCATTCTTGGATAATGTTAGAGGAAGATTGTTAGATGTTCCAGTTGCTCATGCTTTGATAGAACATTATGCAAACTGTGGAAGATTTTATGGAGCCCATGAATTTTTGGACGAAATGCAAAGGAAGCGGGGTCCCATAAAATGTGATGTTGCAATTCTTCTTAAAGAAGGCATGGTCTCCTTACCTTAATCTTGTAAAATTTCCATCTAATTTGGTTTTTAATTTACATTATTACATAAATATTAACCATTAGATGCTTAAATCGTTAGATATTTTAACCAAAATTTTAGTGTTAAACGATAAACCCCCAACTCATGATTTATGCTTGACCATCAATTGTGCTTGCTACCTCAACCTTATTCATTGTTAGACCCAGGGTATTAAAATTTGGAGCTAGTGTCTATTAGTATTGATGAGAGAAAGATGGGTTAAATGAAACAACCATTTCTGTCTACCTCACAATGTTAGGAAAACACAATTTTTAGAGACTCACAATATAACCTCCTGAACCCTGGAAAAGAGATGTTAACATCAACCTATGTACTGTGTTATATGGGAAGTCATATTAAACCTTAGATCGAACTTAATCATCTATTTGTCCTCTCTTCGCCACCCTTCTAAGAGATCGGTTACCTTATTTTTACACCTTTAGGAAGTTGTTAAAAAATTTAAAATGTGGGTTTCGTATGGGCTCACCGTGTCATCCCTAAACAATGAAATGCTTTTCCGCCTTCGCAAACCTTTAGTATTTTCACTAGACAATTTCCTAGAACCTTCGGTTTAGGAAAATCACATTCCTGGATAGTTTGGCAAATAGGTTTTATAGGCCTCCAGTTCCAGTTTGACTAGGTCAAACTGGACCAATTACGATTGGTGGCTCCAAGAAACCCGTTGCCGTATGAAACGTGTTTGCTAGTTCTTAGTCTTTTTTACTCTAGTGAATTCTCCATATATAGAGGAAATTATAGAAAATTTCTCATTGTGCTTTCATCCATCGAATTCCATTTTTGGATGTGGTTTTCTGAGCCTTCGAGCTAAGTTTTGATCGATTGCAACTAGACCAATTATGACTAACGGCCGTGGAAAACTGGCCTCCTATCGTAAATCATTTTCCAGTTATGAATTATGTGAGTTCCTGTGAATCCTCTGTGTATAAGAGGACATGTAGAAACTTACCCATGGTGTGTTTGCTCACTGGAAGACAACGTTTGAAAGTGGTTTCTTAGCCTCTGAGCCTAGATTGAATGTTTTTCATATAGCAGGAAAATGTAAAAGGAAAGCTGTAGGACCCCTATCAGGTCACCAAACCACTGTGGAAACTTGTTGACACTTGTAAATAACTATTTGGAACTCTATCTAGTGGTTTGTTGTGTGAAATTTGACTTTTAGGAAAATAGTGTTTCTCTCTCTTCCTTAGCTCTTTCTCTCTCCTTGGTTAAGAAATGAAGTGGAATGAAATGAAATAAATGTGTGTCTCTAACCCTCTCCTTCCGAATGTAAAATATTGTTATTATTATTATTATTATGTAAATAGGAGACTAAAGATGTTAATTATGCTAGATCTAGGTGGATGTCATGCCAGCGATTTATCGCTTATTTAATACTCACATAGTTGTGTAGGATGGAAGTAAGATGGCAAAAAGGCGTAGTGTAATTCACTATTTATTATTGTAATCGATATATGTCATTGCAAAATGAATATATGTATAATGTATAGCCATGTTACATAAAATTTTATTTTTGAAATTTGGTAATATGTATGAGATGCTAGATTTAGGGATACCTTAGAAAATGTGCATTTAATCATAGGTACCCCACACACACACACACTAATGAATTTGAATGTAATATATTGTAGTGCATTTCCAGTGTGCAATAGATGATTAATTAATCAGTGTGTTGTGTTCTTTACCTAGAAAATACAATAAAGAAATATAAATGAAATAGTCAACCTGTTGAAAATTTTTGCACTTGTACAAAAATGGGAAACTTGAAACTCTGATTTTGGATAGAAAGGATTGATGTATGGACTTAAACAAAAAGAAAAGAGAAGTGAAATGTCACTTTTCCAGTTTCAAAATGACTGTCTGCTACTTAGCATGTCTTTCCATCACATCTTGTCATGATACTACACCGGATCCTTCAGGATATAGTACAAGACCTTGACACAAATAGGAAGGACACAATAAGAAGAAGATGGAAAACCAAAATATTGCAGAGGGACAACCCACTTTAGGGATGAAGTAGGTGCTATCAAATTTTTACCCTCGGGAAAAATTTGATCCAATACAACCTTGTGCACAGGAGGAAATGGAGAGGTTGATTCAGTCATGCAAGCTCACATTTCAATCCTGAAAATCAGGTTGTAGGCAGGATCGGAAATGGAAATGCAAGATCAAAAAATCAATGGCCACGGGAACATCGAAGGACGTGGAAGAATGGAGAAAGGCTCAAAGTTTTTGAACTTCACATTTTTGGCATTTCAGAGACAAGGTGGGAAAATTTTGAAAAAGGTCTGAAAGAGGAAAAAGATCGAAATCTGAAATTCCAAAATTCTGAAATTTTGGACTTTCAGGTTTCGGGTTTTTGGAGAAAGAGAATGGCCAGTTGGAAAGAGTGAGAAAAAATCCCAAAATCCAAAATTCCAAAAGTCTGAAATTTTAGACTTTTGGGTTTCAGAGTTTAAGAGGTTCGGGATTTGGAGTTTTGGAGTCTTCAGCGATAAATCAATAAAAGTGACCAAAAATGTATCAGAAATCTCGAAAGTTCGAAACCTGAAAAGGTTCATATTTTGGAAGTCAATGTAGAACTTGGGGTCAACGTGTTGATAGTTTCAGGTTTTGGAGTTTCAGGCTTTCGAGTTTAAGAGTTTCAGAAATCTCAAGCTAGATCAAGCGATGAACAATGAAAAAAGTTTCAAAGTGAAAAGTTCAGAAATTCTGTAATTTTGAACTTTCAGGTTTCGTACTTTCAGAGGTTTGGATTTCAAAGTTTCAAAACTCTCGAGTAAAATTGGTAGATGAATAGTAACCTAATCTCCAAAATAGAATGTTTGAAAGTATGAATTTTTGGATTTCAAAAGTTGCATGCATTTCAGACTCTTAAAAGGAAGATCAAGAATTCACATTTTTTGCAGAATGAAAACCCGACCTTTAGATGGCCATAACATTTTTTTGGGATCTCAGATTTGCAAAAGAAAGAACTTTTTGGAAATCTTGAAGTGGGACTAAGTTATTCAAAATTAAGAAATACATTTCACCATTTTTTAATGTTTCAGGCTTCCCACCTACCCTAATAATGAAGGTATGGGCTTCCTTTCTTGCCCAACAAGGAATAGTACATGGGGGTATGGCTTTTGTAGTCGCACCCATCATTGTTACAGGAAAATGCAATGCATTCTAGGGTGGCTGAAGTATGATTTTTAAATTTTTCTATCTCCTTCTCTCGTTCTTCTATAAATTATAAGGAAGGGAATTTTTCTAATGTTGGAAAATTTGGCTTTGCACCCTCCTTTCTTCTCTTTTTGAAAGTGAATTTGTGGAGTTCAAACCTTCCATTCAAGTTGCAATGGAAGTTTTTTCCTCTTGTCCATTATAATGCATTGCATCAAATCTTTCCAGAGAAATAAAAGAAGTCTGTGGATGATTTCAACCCTCTCTTATGTTAATTGCATTCTCCTAATCTCACATTTCAATCTTGGTTATCTGCGCATGGTGGTTGTATTACATTTTTAATGGTTTACGTTTAATTACAAAGCAGGTGTTTAGCATTCCTTTGGTGCATCACCTATATTAGTTTAGATTTATTTTCTTGTAGTCTTCTTAACCCCATCTCCTTGGGCAAGTTTGAGTAGTTTTTAGAGTAGATCCTCTGTTGTTTGTATCTGTGAATCATAATAGAGGAATAGGAACCGGCCTTCATCCGAAGAGATTTCCCAATTACAAAGTCATACACTTTGGGAAAAAATCCATGTTATGCAATAACACTGAGAGTTTCAACCCATCAAGTTGCAGACATTCAGAGGTGTCGTGACTATGCATCAACAGTAGGTTTCAGTTTATCCTATTCACTTTTTAGTTGTTATCATTTATCTTGAGTTCATTGATTATGATTAAATGAAAGGTTCCTAGTGTGAATGAGTTATAGATTATTCATTTTACATCATGTAAATTAAAAGATAATGGGAAACAAAAAGATACAACTCATCACATAAAGAAATTTACATTTATTTCATTATAAAGTACATTAATCCACACAAGCCTTGGGAATAACTCTGAAAAAAATTATGAGATTAAAAGTGCATGTATTTGAAATTGTGAGTAGAGAAAGAATGAAATCCATCATTTTCTGTTATAGATGTATTTTTTGCAGTTCAATTTGTCTGTTGTCTTTGCTACTTATTCTTCACCATATTCTCTAGCTGCTACCGTTATACTTGGAAAGGGAAAAAAAAATGAATGTCAAGCTCCATATTTCATGCTTGTTGTATTCTCAGCTTTAAGAAGATGAACTTTCAAATAATGCACTTGAAATCAGAAGCAGTGTATAAAAAATAATTCATAAGCAACCAGTGTCTCAGAAGATTATTTAATATAAAAGAAAATAATAATCATCATTCATAATTGGCAGGACCAACATGTCGCCATTTTCAAAATGATAAAGTGAAGTGATTTTAAAAAGTACAATTATGGTATTCACTAGAAAGTTGCAAGTACATCAGAAAAAATTATAAGCATTAAAGCAATGTACAATTATAGTAGTTTTGTAAAGCCAAATCTCATCAAGTCAAACAAGGAAGTGCATCTTACTTTCAGAGTTCATATGTAGTTTCCACCACTTGTAAGTGAATAATCAAGCTTAACAACAGCCCATGGTATCTCAAAAGGGTACAATTCAGCAAAGGATCACTTCACAATAGTAAAATAATGCATAGAGGAAGATCTTAGCTGATACAATGAAGGGTACATTTTAAAATCAAGGAAGCATTTTACAGAAAACCCTTAAAGGTTGAATACAAATTGAAAGAAGGATGCAAAATAGTGACTCTGAAGTACTTCAAGGATAGAAATGAACAATGCAACCTATAACAACATATGAGATTAAAAGTGCAACGTACAAGTGCTCCTTATTTCCAATGCTCAATTTTCAGTATTAAATACAACTAGTTATAGCTGCAAAGTTACAATAATGCTATTATCAATGCTTCTAAACATGGGAAACATTTAAGGTGGAAGATATATCGAACAAATTTCATGTTTTCATGACCTTTGTTTCCATGATCTTCACAAAAAAATTCAAACAAAATGAAGATATTTGTGCCAACATGCAAGAAAGGACTCAAAAAATGCAAAGGTTCAATTGCTCAAAAAAATATAAGCAAAATGTAATTTCTGAACACTGCTCCCAAAATGGAAACATATTTAATTTTTTCAATCATTCTCAGAACATAAATGACCAAGATTTAGCCCCCATATAGGAAACAAAAACAATATCATAACTTTATAGTTGAAGTACCATGAAAGGAGGAGTGCATATCTTCAAGGTTAGTTTCAAACAGTCATGACAGCTTCAAATAGCCACAGTTTTCAACCAAGTACAAGTAAGATGTAATTATAATTGGAAAATTACAAAAGATACAAATTCAGATTAAACTTCATCAAATGTCAAGCACCAAGACTACATCCATGTGCATAGGGAGTTACAGTTACATGCATCAACACCAACAAAAATGGAAAATATCAAATCTAGGTCACAATGAAACACTACACACAAGGGATTTAGAATTATCCATAAAAGACATACTTCAATTAATGCAAGATATAATGATCAACTCAAAGAAAAGAAGTATTTCAGGTTGATCAAGTAAGGTTTTCATATTATACAAAATGTATGCAAAAGACATGTTTGTAACCAAATTCATTTTTTGATATTGAGTAATGGGTGCCACAATCCGAAATAAGGAGCTATTTCATATACATTGCTCAGAAGGATAAATTTCCATAATTAGAGTACAAAACAAAACAGAGTTCCAATTTTTTTCTAATAGGTGGTAGAACTCTCCACATTTCAAAATTGAACAAATTTCCATCTACAGATATGAAGGTTTATTTTCTATTATAACCTCCAGAGGAAAAATGAATTTTCTGATATAATCTATAGATAAAAATGCCATGAACAAAATTAATTTCAGAATAAAAGAAAATTTCACAAATACACGCATCTTATTTAATATGCGGAGTTGCATATGAAACAACTATCTAATAAAGATAAACAAGAATACAAGAGACTACCAGTTCAAGTGAAAGAGCAAAGCAACCCAAAAAAATGAGTAAGGGTTTGAATATTTGAAAAACTAACCTAGTTATCAATAAAGAATGAGGGTAGAAGCTCTGAACTAGAGGGTTCGATAATCAAATCAAACAAGGCACCAAATAACCTCGCATTATATAAAAATAGAACATAGTGGAATCTTTTCAGCATTTCTCACCTTAAATCATGGCACAATCCCACTAACATGACCTAGATAAAATACAAGATGTTGAGATGAATATAAGATCATGAATTTGGAAAGTAAGGGGAAGTTACCTTTTGAGTAGGGTCAAATAACACTCCAAAAGCATATCCAAACATAAAAAAGATGTTTTTAGCTCAAGCAACAAGTTTAAGGGTTTATAAATTATAAACTATGCACAGATCTGGTTGTACCAGTCGAGTTTTGAACAAAATTAGATCAACCTAGAAATCCATTTCGAGACCTCCTCAGGCCAAAGCCATAACCATAAATTAAAACTCAGAATATAAAACAAATAGGTCAAATAGACCACGAATTGAGATTTTAGTCAAACCCATTTACGAGAAGCAAAGGGATATAATGAAACCAAGTGAAAATAGATATGAACTAGTAGCTTGATTTATTGAATGGCGAGCTAGAATCAGGATAGCCGAGTTTTAAATACCCAAAATATTAGCGCCAATTTTTTTTGGGGCAAATACAACACAAATAATATAAGCCATGATAACAATAAACAATTTTTTTTACGAGAAGCCAAATACGAAACCAAATCTCCATTTGAAGAAACCTCGATAACTTAACAATATTTTTCAGAGAAATAGTATGATCCCATCTTATATTACAAATCCAACTCAGATCTAATACACAACTCAGTGACAAAAAAGTGCAACAATGGAGAAAAATAAACCCCAAACAGTGAAAAGTGGCTAAAAGAGTAGAAGCCAAGATTCAAAAAATACACAGTTGAATGACTATTTGATAGAGAGCCTTAACTAGTTTGAAATGACGTCTCGAGAGGGAAAAATATTCCAAACCCTTAACCAAACAACAATAAAGTAATGGGTTGAATTGGACAGAATATAAGGTTCAAAATCTCTAAAAGTTCTTCCAATGACGACCTTCAGTCCTCGAATATGGTAGAATAAAATAAAAAAGCTCTCAAACAATGACATAGTTTACACCAAGATCTAATAAATACAAGCTCTTACAAATGCCACTACCAGATTTTAGTAGTTACAAACATGATTCACAAAAAAAACTCACCTCGATTAAGGAGCTTGAAACCTCTATCCATGGCGACAATACATTTTTTTACAGAGTATTCAGAGAAAGTCCTCCAAACCTTCGAAATAATAAAATCCAGAAGCTCAAAACTCATAATGGCCACTAAGTAAAAACCACTAGGGATTCACTAACTCATACAAATCTCAAGAATAATGCAAAATGATAGGGTTTGGAACCCATTTTCTCTTAATCTACAGTGAGTTAATCAACCCAACATGTAGGTTCGAGTTTGGACACATGTTCCAAGCACAAAAACCCTAATCTAACTTAGGATCAAAACCATCACGAAAAAAGAAAATAAGGGTCAGATCATCATGAAAGGGGGACACGGTCCCATTTAACATTTTATTTCTTGCATTGAACTTGGCTCAGGTCTAACAATTTTTAAAATGCAATGATTAATCAAAAAGGGCCCAAGATATTATTACTATGCATAGTCATAAGAGGGTGGCCAAAGTTATTTATTTGCAACTTAGTCAAGTCAAAAGGCTGCAAGGGCCTCATAATTATTTAAATAAATTATATTTGAAGATAGGGAGGAGCTAATGATGAGTCAAGAAAACATTGTGCATATTATTACCTTAAATAAATCAAGCTATACCTTAAACTTGTCAAATAAACCTTGTACCAAGTCAAAGAAGTCAAACAAAAGAAATTATTTTACCTGCACAGGGAAATTATTATTATGCACATACCTATAGGTGGTCCCCACATTCCAAGTTGAATAATGTTTTGAAGTATTGGAGATAAAATGCATTATTTATTTTTCTTGCACAAAAGTATTATTTGACATGTGATCACTATATGATAGAACAACGATAAAGAAAAGATACCCTTGCAAGTGGGTGAATATGCAAGTGCCACATCAGTGATTAATTATGATTATTTAATCAACATCAAAGAATAAGTTTCACGCACATTGGAGGAGACTTGTATAACAAACAAGTGGCTAATATTAGCCAAAAATATTCACCCAAGTATTTTAATTGCATTAAAAATAGAACAGTCAACTACAGTTTGACTAGAGTGTATTTTTGTAACTAAGGCTATTACTACCTCATTGTCATCAACATGTCTATTTTTATTCCTTTATTTATTCATAATAAATGGGTAAAATTAGTATGAATGAGTGACTACATATTGTAGTCTATTTTTAGGACGGGTTGGGTGAAGTATATTTGCTATATATTGTGTGCACTAGCTAGGCATAAGGGAGGACTTTTTGGATGTAGGAGTGTTGAAGAAATGTTTTCCAGTTTCACCCTTTGAATGAGAACTAGTTATTTCCCTTTCCAATTATTTACAGTGGTGTGTATCTTTCTGTTATCTCTTGTGAGTTTTAATTCCTTGATTTAATTATCTTGCCTTACTGCAACTATAGTATTTTTTTATAGAGTCTTAGTGTGTATGTTTAACTTGTTGCGTTTTTACAATTCATCCCTCAATACCTAAGTGTTTTGCCTTAATAGTCTACTGAAAACCATTAGTTCATGCATCTGTACTTTGTTCTCAATTTTATTGTGCATGTACTCAGTCAAAGCCCTCAATAAATTTTGTGTATCACCCCATTTCAATTTAGCTACAACAATATTTTTATCCTCAAAACCCCCAAAAATTAGTTTAGGATACATGAATAAGGAACTGACCGTTATACCAGGGACTCACCTCAACAATAGATATACACACAGACCTGAGGTGCTTTCATTGTATCTACGGAAGTGAGAGATAAAGAAATCTTAGAACCTGTTGGTTTTTGAATTAGCACTTTATAGTGATCAACAGTCAGGGGATAACGAGTCTCTCCTCTTTATGGGTGAGGTTCCCTTACTGAAAGTGAGAAATAAAGCTTATATACAAATATACAACTTTCATATTGTTGAGGAATTTTGATATTTCGATTTTTTTTTATACCAATATAGATTATCAATACATAAGAATGGAAGAACAAAGAAACTGAAAAGGGAAGAATATAAAAATACTTTTAGGTAATATAGGTAGTAGAATAAAACCTTACACGTACTTAGCAAGAGAGATATAGAATAGAATCATTCACATTTGCAACATCAGATGTTATTCCACAGGCACAAAGTTTTGGAAATCATATCATAAGAACACAAAGTTTCTTAGCATGAAATATTGATAATTCACAAATTTAGAACAAGAAAGAAAAGGATAGTAGATGAAAATTAGAGACAAGGGAAATTCTTCTGTATTGATTACTTTCAATTCTATTTACATTTCAAAAAAGTATTAGATTCTCACCATGCAAACAATGACGTGGAGAGCCCATTAAATAGTTCACAAAAAACAGTTACATTCGGTTCTAACTTCTTTTAATCTAAAAGATTAAAGACTACTTAAGAAATACATTAATAAAATGGTCCTTAACCAAATATTACATCATGGGATAACAACTTCAAATTAAAAGAAGCTCCTTAGGATTCCAAGGTAGAAACATCCAAAGGGGTGTTAAAAGTGCCAACTGTCTTAAGAATCCGATGTATAAATCTTTTTAAAGCTTCAGCTATCTCCATGCACTTTGGGATGGTGGTGGTAGAAGTGGCATGAGTCCCATATACCAAGGCACCTCTCCATATCCTTCTCAAACTTTGTGTTTTCAAGAAACTCCTTTTTTTCCTTGGTGATGGTTGATTAAAGGGAGTATACCTCCTTCATCTTCTCTTTAGAAATTGAATCTTCCTTGAAGAGATACTCCTTGAAAAAGGTACTAAACTGAGCCTTGATATCCTATATAGAAAAGTGATCACTTGAGGCTTGATTATGGATTTGACAATGAATATCTTGCAAGGCAGACAGAACACAAGCCTTGAAATATTCTCCTTTTTACCACATATTTTTCATTTCTCCTGATGCTTCCTCCAAAAATTTGATCTTCCACTCAACACTGAAAACCCATGATATTGACAGATTGCTCTTGGACTCATCAAATACCTTGCTTTCCAGCAAGATATACTCATATGTCCTACTCATGAAACAAATATCCTATATGCATTCACACAATATCTTCGGCTCTTTCTCCAAGCCACTAAGTGTTGTGGTGAATTTCAATTGTAAATTGGACACCTTCTCATATAACTTGAAGGCCTCCTCAATGAATTTCAATCCTGCCACTGTCATATCATCAACCAGTGATTCAATGGCCTTTCCATATGTGGCATGCTTATGAATATCTTTGATGGTCTAAACTTCATCCTTGTTGAGAACTATGGGAGGTGGAAGAGTAGTTGGTGGAGTTGGATCTAGGACCTTATATTTTTCCAATAAGGATTTTATAAAATTTGAAAGAACTTGGTTATGTTCCTCCAATTTCTCTATAGTTTGTTTACCCTTCTCAATACGTTCAATAACTCTGGTCATAGTTTCTTATAGGTTATGAACCTCAATTTCAGGTATTGAATCTCCAAGTGGAATCCCTATGAGTTCCAAGTCAAAAATTAAAAGGTATTTCTCCTCTTTGTCCACCTTAGGCTTTGCGATCTCCATGAATTGTTGGCCCTTATAATTTGACACCAGCCTTGAGGTAATATTTGCTTTCTTTTCCAGAGGAGGAGTAGTACTGAGAAATGCTTCCACAACATCAAACTTGAGAACCAAAATTTGAGAAGAAGAATTCCTTTGCTTGTTATCAACGAAAGGTTGGACTGAAGAAAAGGAAGAAGAAGAGGTGGAAGGAGCAATGGCCCCAAGTGCAAGTGCATTCATTTCACTCAATTTTTACACGACACATGTCTCCAATGGAGAAGTTGGCATATCTTGAGAAATATCCCTATAAGAAGGGTCCACCAAACCTAGAACTTAGACATTTGGCCTTAGTTTCCATCTCAATAGTGCTAACAAGGGCTTCTTCCTCTTATTTTAGCTCTTCACTATTATCCTCACTCAAAACAACAAGATCTTCTGGCTCAATGGGAACCTGTGACTGCTCCAAAGGAAATTCTTCCTTTTGTTTTGCAATTTGTTCTTGCTTGACATACTTTACCTTCTCCATGTATACCTTGGTTAAAGAGGAAGGAAGGAGTGGACTGTTCAGGAACCTCAACATTGAGCCCATGTTCTTCTTTCCTAGGAGAGGAAGTTTCTTGTGAAGAATACCTGGCTTTTCTCATCCTAAAGGTTTGCATCTTCTTATCAAACTAGAGCTTAGTTCTTACAAGAACCGGGTTGATCACCTCTTTCAAATCATCCTTCTCTCTTACAAACCAATCAATGGTTTCAAGAGGAGTGTGTTTTATGTACCTCTCGTATTCAATGGATTGCAGGTCTTCATCATCATCCTGGAGCTTATCAGGTACTTTGTAGAGATTGAAAACTATGATTTGTTGAAGAGAAAGTTGGCCAAAGTACCCTCTCCTAGCCTCAAAATCATCTACACAATCAACCCAATTATCTTCAGTATCTGCAAGGTGATAGAAACCCATCTTGAAATTCTTATAAATATATCCCTTGATATCAAAAAAAATTCTAGGATTGAAGTGATGAAGGGTGAGAGGAGCAATGGTTCTTTCAATGTTCTCAGCATCCAGGGCTGTCTTACATGTATAATTTCCCAAGGTGATAGGGAAACAATGCTAGCAATCTTTTTATCTCTGCTAGTCCTGTGAACTTTGTCCAATTATTTGTAAATATCAACAAGGGACATTTTTTCATTACAAAACATAGGAAGCTTTAGAGGAATGCCTTCAAAACAAGCTATCCTGATGTATGAAAACTTTCTGAATTGAGTGAAGAAACTCCCATATTTAAAGATCAAGGTCTTTTCTTCCTCAGAAAATCTTCGAGCAGTATATCCTTCCAAAGCCTCACAATATACATGATGAAAGCATCATTGAATCTCATGAAGTGATGATTTCTAACTTTGAGAGTAAATTGAGGACAATATTCATATATAGGAGCATCCTTCTTATCTTCAATGAAAGAGAAACGAGGCCATTCGTTGGATGCTGCAATGGTGTACATGAGATAAGAGGACATGTAGAATGTATGAGTTCTCTGAACATTGATCAACTATTCTGTTAGGTTCTCACAGATTATTTCCCCCAATTCAAATTCTACTTCTGTTCACAAATGATATTGATATAGGGACACATCCAAAAGTGAAACTCATTTGTAGAGGGAATTCCCATGATCCCAGTAAGAAGAGTGATGATGTTTGAAATTTATTCCTTAAAATAAATCCTAAATAATGACTTATAAATTCTGGATGCTCCTTTCTTAGGGTTCTTTAGCCATGATTTAACTACCATGTCCTTGTATCTATCACTTTCATGGTGAAATAGTGTTTGTGATTGAGCAAGAGTGAGGGTATGAGAATATTCCACCACTGGGATGCGTAGGGCAACAAAAATAGCATTGGAATCTAGTTGTATAACCACTTCACCATGGATATCAACAATCTCCTTGGACTCTAGATTGAAACAGGCCGCAGTCAAGCACAATATCAGCACACTGAACAAACATAGGGAAAACCCCTGAAAATGCAATTCCACTGTCTTTAATTAATTGGGTGATGGGAGTATGGTTATCACATCCAAGCCTACTCCAAAAGTAGTCAAGGTCAAGGTGTTGATCTTCACTATCCCTGACATAGGGCACAAAGGTTTCTAACAAGGAGAGGTGCTCGTGTCCTTTGTATTGAATCTTCATTGTGACAGAGATAGGGAGAGAAATAACCTTTGATTGAGTGTATCACAATTCAAATAATACCAACAAGAGAAAACACAGAGGCATAAAAACAAGCAACATCTTATTTTACAAGAACGCGAGCAGGAGAGAATAAACAAGAAAGTTCATGAATGAAAGAACGGTTACACTTCTTTAAATAGCCATGAATTTGGATGGATGGAGAGAGAAGATAATGAATGTGTAATAAATGACTACCATGCTAACTCAAAAAGGTGAAATGTGGAAAATGTCAAACAAATTGGCCCAGATAGTCCATGGGATGCAGGCACACAAGGGACGCGTGGAGCCGAAATATCTAATCCAAGAAGAATGCAGAAAAGCAAGTTTGGAGAGCACAGATGGTCCATGGGATGCATGGACACATGGGACGTGTGGAGCCAATTTAGCCGATGGTAAAGAGATGTAGCTAAGGCATAAAATCGGTGAACAGAAGGCTCACCTGCACTTGGGACAAACAGGAAAAAATGTTCAACTTATCTGATGCTAAAGCAGTGCAGGTAAAGTGGGAAATCAACAAATAGGAGGCTTGCCTGCACTTGGGACACGTAAGACAAAAATGTCTGATTTAGCCACAAAACATTAAAAATGGCCCCAAAGACTGAATTTTTCCAACTTTTTGAACTTTCCCCTTAAATTAAACACTTCCAAAGGACACTTCTTTAAATTTTTGAAAATTTGTCTTAAATAAAGAAGGGAAATTTTTAGAGGTGACAACAGAACCCATACTGTCATCTCTCAACAAGGGTGAACTTTTGAGAGAAATTTTTTTGGCACGCCCGATGGGACCAAAACTACTATTGATGAATTCAAATAATTTAAGATTCAGAGAAAAATTCATCTGGTGACTCTGTATATCTGATTTCAGATCAATACAATAATTTTTGACATCATCAAATTTTTTAACTATAGTTTTTAGGTATTTTTCATTTAAATTAGATATGCTATTTTGTTATTATCAGCTATTTTTGTGAGCAACAAACCTTTTTTTATAGTTTCAATATTTTATGAGGTCCCGTACCCATGAACCCTCATTTTTAGCAGTATTATTAGCCAAACTAGTAGCCTTTTTATCCAGTTTCCCCTTCAGAGCAGTTCTATATCACCTATCATAATGAATATCCTTATGACTTAAACCTTAGAAATAAATATGATGATTATTATGTTGTTCAAGGTCAAATTTATGCAGAGGGTTATGTTGATTGTGAAAGGTAGAGAGATCTCGGAATTGAGCTTAATGAACTTAAGCAATAATTTTTAGTTGTCAAGGAGCAATATTAAAATTTATAAGTAGTGAAAAATAATAGGCATCAGGTTGAGGAACCCTTTCAAAAGGACTTTCCCACTTACCTTTCCTATCAAAATCTAGCGCCTACATATTCCTAATGCCATCTAAAGTAGCGCGGTCGTTAGTTTCCAAAATTCCAGGCTGTTTTGAATTCTGCTCTTTCTATTCCACAATCATGTATTGAACGCAAATTAAAGTGTCCAAGTTGGCATTCAGATGTTGTCCCAAATACAAACCTTATACCTTAGTCTTTCGTTAAAAATTTCCTATTCAAGATGAGATTAAGACCACTCCTTATCCTTCATTGGTAGTTCTATTTCATGAAGAACAAAATCAGAATATCATCCAGGAGGGAAAACCAACTAAAGAAAATAACATGCTGAATTTCTTATAGAACATGTAGCAATGGGTTACAAAATTTCAGTTTGATTGCATTCCAGAGTTGGAGAATGAACCCATGCAAAAGTTATAGTCTAATTTTGCAACAGATCAAAATCATGTAATAGATGATCAACAGTCTACATATCATTAGTATAGTGTGCATGAAGGCACCATACTCATATAAACTACTGATTTATTACATTTTTCAAAACCTGAAGAGGATTTGCAGATGCGTTTTGAAGATAAATCAACTTATCTAGGGAATGAGCAACCTATTTTCATCTTAATAGATGAAAAAATTGATAAGAAGAATGAGAAAGAACAGTTTCAGAAATTTTCAGAAAATGCAGTTAAGTGTGAAGAACCTTATTGTGTTGCATGCATGGAGATAGTTACGTTATTAGGGACTTGTAATGATCTGAAAGTACTATCAAATGATATTACAAGTACTCATGAGAAACAATCTTTCATTTAGGAGGAATCTGAATGTTCAAGAAGCATAGAAAATATGGATATAATGGAAGAATTTGAAAACAATGCTGAAATATCAATAATAACAGTAATGGATCAATAACTTGAAGATAATAAACAAAAGTTTAAAGATACTAAAAATATTTGCAAATAGTTTAAAGGAGTAAAACAACCCTCAAATCTAATTCACGATGTTATGATTGATGAAGTATAATAGCTTGAAGAAGATGAATAATTTTCAGATCACTTTTAGAATGTCAAAGAGAATATAAATCAATTTATAGAGGCTGAAAAACCTTAAAAATAGTTTTAGAAAGAGCCCATGACTGAAAAGGAGGTTCATAATTCAGTTTAGAACAAGGAAATTAGTTTACCAAATCCTAAGAGGCCTTGTCGTAATTAGTACCTTGCTGGTTCACAGAAAGCTATAGCAGTACCACAGTTCATGTTTGTCTCAGAGTCTAAAAATGATCATCAGACTTTCGAGAATTAGTTCCAGAACCTCTCAGAATAGCTTATAGATCAGATAGAGGTTTTTCTTATTTATTGGAATGATCTCATAAACAAAAATAAGGTACACATCTCATTTCAAGATTCCTTATGTTATTTTTTTGTAAATATGAATTCATTGCCTCATTTTTGGAGAAAGGGAAGCTATTTTTCACTGCTTGTTTTTGGATTTGTTTAGCTTCAGTTTACTGTTGGTTAGAATAGGGTAGATTAGGATTTTCCTTTCAATAAGTGTAGTTCATTTACATTCTGTAGTGCACATTCCTCTTCAAAATTGTTTCATCTTGATATGGATACTATTAGATTGATATTCAAACATTTTGATTATGATACATGTATCGGTAGATGATATATTTCATTGATATTTGGACTATTGACATTATGATGTTTACATTTTATTATGATGCACTAGATAGTGATGTTAGATGGTTTGATATATGTTGATTTTCATGATGTGAATTTTATGCCGACATGTTATGTTTTGGGATGTTTGGAGTAGAATTGTAATCTCATGGATGTTAGGGTGAAATTTTGATATATTGATGGATAATAAAATTTGCTAATGTCAAATGATGGATATTGATTTTATATGTATATTGTCTCGATGTTTTTAATACGGCCGAAAGGCAAGACAAATATTTTATTGTGTGTAGGAATTTTATCACATACATCGAAGGGGATAGAGGACCAACCACGGAAGGATGTCAGGTGTTGAGGAATGAGGAAAAAGTAGACAACTTGTGTAATGTTGTTTAGTGTGGTGTTTTGCATGTCTAGTTTGGAGGTCACCCATGGGGAGGGTGATTTCACATGTGTGGCCATGGGGTGAATTGTGTCCCTTTCTTTAATTTTTGTATGTGTTCATTTATGTTTTGTGTATTTTAAAATTTTGAATTTTGTCACTTTATTAGCACGTTGTAAATGTGTGTTAATTAAGCTTGACCCTTCTTACTTTTAGTTCACTAAATAAAGGATGTGAAAAATAGTTATGATGAGATTTGGCAGTGATTGTGTAAGTAAAATTTATTTTGATTTGTGAGTTTTTTACTCCACCCCAACTTCAAAATTCGGATTTTGACTTTGGGGGCATTTTAGGAGGTTTGTGGAACAAGCAAGGCTTGTTCCATGCCTCTTAAATTTACCCAACAACACTACCTATGGATTGTAAAGATATTTTTGACTTCTTTGTCTATTTTTGAGTGTAAAAGAAGGAAAATTATTGCACTTTATTTCTAGCCCAATTTATTATGTCCCTTGAAAGCATGGTGTGCAAATTTTGAGCCATGTGGGTTGTCATAGTCCTCACATGTGAATTGATTTTTCTTGGCCTTGGTGTGTTGAATGGATTGTGGAGATGGAGGATTGATGAAGTGACATCCTGCATGGATCCATCTCATCATCCATACATTCCATTTCTATTTATTTTTTGATTTTTTGTTGGAATGGGGGTTACTTGTTCTTTTCTCTTCTTGTGTACTTTTGGAATTGGAGGTTTTTGGAGTGTTTGGAAATTGCTTAGCTTGGATTTGAAGAGGCTTATGTAATTTTATTGGAACTTGATTGAGAGGTAGTCTCTCCACTTTTGGCATTATGTTATTTGGCTTATTTGTATGCAATGTTGTGTTTGTAAAATTATTAGTTTTTTTCTTGTGAAGATGTTTGTGTGTTGGTTGGGTAGTAGGAATTAGTTGGGTGTGGGAGAATGGTTTATGGGACCATTGGGGAGGGAAAAGGGATTTTTAGTGAGGCATGTAATTGGTGGGAGTGTGAATGTGAGTCTTACCTATGGGGAGTGAAAAGGAAACCATGGTGTTGTTGCATGCTAGCAAGGGAGAGATAAGGATTTTGTGTGATTATTTTGTGTACTTAGAGGCTTAGGGTAAGACTCCCACTTCACTTGGGAGGGATAAATAGGTGGTCTCCCCTAACCTTTTCTCTATTTGGTTTGATCTTCAAACCTTTGTATTGTGGTGAATGTGAAAACTTGTTACATATGTTATCTTGGTTGAGTTGAATGTCTTGTATATTTGTTTGTTGTGAAGCCACTTTGTTGGAAGTTGTCATTGTTGCTCAATGATCCTCATGGTTGTTTGGTTGGGGATCAGGGGCCATTAAGGGGATGGATTGTCCCCTTAATGGATTTAAGGTTGGGTGAAGAGTTTTTCCTACTCCCCCTTCCTTGTTTTGTGATCCCTTTGCGAGGTTTGAAGAAATTAATTTTTTGAGCTACCATTGTGGAGAGAACATGCATATTGAAGACTAGAAATTTGACTTATTGTTAGCCTTGTTGTACTTTATTCATTTTATTTTATTCCCACTTGAGTGGATGTTTGTAATTTGTAATTTAGAAACAAATTGTTGTAATACTTGGAAACCCTTTTCATATTGTGAACTCTCCTTAAAAGTTCTTGTGTAAGAGACTTATAATTTCAAATGTGTTAGTTTTGTGAAAAGAAATTATCAAGTTTTACCTTGTCATGGTGAAATGAAAATTTGAATTTACATAGTTCATTGTTTTTCAATTGTCATATACTTTATTTTTAAAAAAAAGGTACATTGTGAAGTTCATTTAAATTTATTGTGGTTAATAATAGTTTTCATTTATAACTGTTGACCAAAAAAATATCATAGACGAGGTCAAGGTTGATGGTTAAACACATGGTTAGGAGGTCAAGGTTAAAGAGACAACAGTGGATGAGGCTGAGTTTGCAGCACAAGAAGAAGAAGATCAACAGTCTATTTTCTCTGGATGTAGTGTCCATGATGGCACTATTTTTTGAAGAGGATGTTGATCTAACCCAAGCTGTAAAACTAGTTAAGGAGGAGGAATAACCAACTCCAAGTCCCATTGAAGAGGAGAAGATGGGAGAAATCAAATCAGAGTTGAAACCACTCAATGAAGAAAGCATCATTGAATATTTTTTGCTTTCATTTCAAGGGCCTGATTTGATTGATGAACCCATGATGAAGGAGGATCATACAGTTTCAGAGGCTCTAAGTGTGGAGCAGGATACAAAAGAACCTTCAATTCTTCCTCCCACTTCATCACCTTCAAGATCTAATGTTGAATCCTAGGAGTTTTATCTTTCAAAATTCATGTTTGAGGATGAGGGGAGCCATGGTGAGCAAGTTTCATATCAGGAGGACACCATGGAGGAGGTAGAGCACATGCATAAGGAAAGCAAAGAGGTAGATTATCTATTAGACTTGGATTGTTTTGATGGAGAGGAGACCATGGAGATCACATCATTTTCTCCTCCATCTTTGAACTTTGAAACACATGAACCTGATGTCATGAAGGAGGGCATTGAAGGACAATAACCTGCACTTCATAGTAACCCTCTGGAACCAAGGTTGGAAGATATGAATCTTCCATGTTCTCCACAGGAGAAGGAAGTGAAAGGGCATGAGGATCTCGTTCCTCTCACACCATCCATCTAGGAAGGTTAGAAAGAAAACTCCATTCTTAGAGTTGAATTTTAGAGCAATGGGAAAATTCAAAGGACTAGACCTTTCCCAATCAGGTACTTGGATTCATTGGAGCCAAGAGAGTTACCACTAGTCATGCTCATTTCAGAGCATGAGGTTGAGCTACAGAGCACCAAAGGTCAGCAATAATGCCTCCCAGACCTAAGTGCAAAATAATTCAAGGAGGTGTACATCATGTTTGTTGATACTTTGAGGAGGGCGAGACACCATTTGCAAAGTGGTTGTTTAGTCTCATTTCCATGACCATGTCCAGCACCAAATCAACTAAATGGTCCCAATTTTTGACAAAGGGAAGCTACTTCTTACTACCAATTGTAGAAGGATTTGTTCGAGTCCCATTTCTCTCTGGTTAGCATAGAGTAGATTTAGGTTTGTTTTAAGCAGAAGAAGTGCTTGTGCACACTCTGCATGTTCCACTTAGAGCATGTATCATTTCCAATTTTTTACATAGTGTGTCATGGTGTTTAATTACTCCAAGGTTATATCACTATACGGTTCAATATGTCCCCAGTCCATTTTGAGAATAGGTAAAATCCATAGGTAAAGAAAATTTTACACTCTCAAAGATCTAATTTCCATGATTTTCTTGAAAAACTAAGAGTGCAAACAACGGGGTGAGTTTAAGGTCAGCTCTGATTCCAACAAATTTCCAGGTGTCTCAAGGATAATATTTTCAAAGTTTAGGGATCAGATTTTTATTTACTAGGAAGAATCCATGACCAATGGATGCTTCAAGGCCACTGATCTTTTCACCTAGTAGGTAGGTGATCCCTATGAGTCGCCAAATTGTTGACCAAAATAAGCTCACACTTATTTTGGGTCAACTAACACCATTTTCCCCCTTTGTGCTCCAATCTAAATTTTTTACATATTTTAAGCACTTACGGTCCCCTGAAAGCATTTCCAATAGATAGGAAATTTCTTCCCCTTTCTAGAGATATAAAGAAGTCCTTCTAACTCTTCGTATTTTTCAAGTTGCAAGCCGGCGGGGCCCAGGGAAGAATTTTTGTCCAATGGAAATTGGACCAGCAGGGCGGCAAGAGGCATTTTAACATTTTTCCCTTTTCACAAAAAGACACAAGTGTAATTGTGGGCCTATGGGCCCGATAAAGATTAATTTTTACAAAGGGGAAAAAGCAGGGCCGGCGGGCCCGAAGATGTCTTTTTTCCCAAAAATGGGAAAATGTGGACCAACGGGCCGGAGGATGACATTTTTCCAAAACTAGGTCTATGGTAGCCACATAGGGAAAATTTTTCCCAAGTGTAAATGCGGGGTCCACATGGGTCTGTGGGGAAATTTGGAACTTTTTCACTCTTTGTCAAAAGGCACAGTTTACAAGTGTGGGCCCATGAGCCTGCGGGGTGTCATTGGCCATTGAAAAGTAACAAAGCCATGGAGGGTGCCATGTGTCAACTCGGTGCAAACTTCAAAGACCAACTCCGAAGGTGGATCCCCAAACAAGCACAGGCTCGCCACATGTCTCAAAGTAAAAAAAAGGGGACAGAGTGGGCCCAAATGACTAAGTATAGAGAGCCAGCAGAAGGTGCCACGTGTGTCATTAGTGCAAATTCAAACAACATGACCCAAAAAAGAGACTCAGATGAGCATGGGCCTTACACTAATGTCACAGGCCCGAAAAGGGAGCAGGATCAAATCGGATAAGTAAAAAAGGTAAGCGGAAGCCTCCACGTGCCTCATTAGTGCGCTGGGTATTTGAAAAAAATAATCCTAAGTGAGGCATCCCTCAAATCAGTGTGGGCTCACCATGTGTCCCAGAGCCTTCGAAATGGAAAAGGAAGTCATTGAAAAGTCTAAGTAGTAGGCAGGCCAGTGGAAAGAGCCAAGTGTTAGCACGATGTAATTTCAAAGGCGTGGCCCGAAAGATAGTTCCCAAGTGAGTGCCATCTAGAGATGTGGTTAGAGTCCGAAATGGTGAGGGTGGTCATTGAAAAGTATAAAATCTTACGGAGGCCTCCACAGTGTCTCGACTGTGCAACTTCAAAGGTAAAAACTGGGGGCAGTTTCCAAAAGAGCGCGAAGCCTCCACATGTCTCAGGTCAGGCATAATGTCTCCACCAACAAGAAGGACTCAGGTGAAATACAAAGGAAACTGTGGAGCCTAGGGAAGCCACCACATGTCAAGCTGACACGATTTCAAGAGTGAAAGGAAGGAGCTGAATCTTTAAGATGTGTGAGGATACCACGTGGACTTGGTATAGATAAACTCTTTTAAATATTGCATGCCCACGTGACCCTGATCTTCAGACATCCATATCTTTTGACTGGAAACTTGGATTTGGGTGGGAGAGGATTTTTTGGAAAGATCTCGATGCCAGATTCTCACCTGCCTCCATTAATGTTTCAACCCACTTATTTTGGGTTTTGTCAATTTTCTCACCTACCGCAATGACTGAAGAATGGGTATCTTTCTTTTCCAGTAAGGGATCATAGATGGAGGCATGGGTGTTGCAGTGAGACTCTTCATTGTGGTAGGTGGATTTCAATGCTTTCTAGAGTGGTTGGAGTAGGTAAAATTCAATGCATATCTCAAGGTGGTTGAAGCAGGATTCGGCTTTCCCTCCTCTCTCTCTTATTCTTCCTATATATTGTAAAGGATGGGCATATTCAAATAGTTGTTCATATTTTTCTCTGCCCCCTCTCTCTTTCTTCCTTAGGGTAGAATGTGGAGTTCTAAGCCTCCTTTCATGGCTCTGTAATGGAATTTCCTTGCGCCTTTCCCATTACTGATGTACCATGTAAATTTTGGAGCAATAAAATTTGTTTCGTGATGCATCTGTCCATCCTTGGCTCATTTTATTGTCTCTTCTTACCTCTCGTCATTGTAGGGTATACTATGCATATTCTGATGTTTATTGCAGGTTCTGAGAGATGTGATTAATGGGTTTTGAAGGTGGAGTTCCATGTGAAATCTATCTCTATCCCGTGGTGCATCTTGTCCACCCTCTCCTCTGCTCACCTCTCTCCACTTCAGGAAGTTTGGGTTTGTGATCAGCCACTTCCTTTTCTGGTGTATCACTACTTAGTGTAGGCTCTTTCACCCTCTCTCCCTCTCCATGACTCCTTGGAACAGTTAGATTAGGATTAGATTAGGTTCTTCCTGCACTAGAGTAGCTTTTGGAAGGTAGATTAGGAAGAAGGAACCAACCTTCTTCGGAGGTCAATCTCAGGTTTGCAAGTCCCACAACTTGAGATATGGTCCAATGTTGTGCAATCACATCAAATTCCCCACTTCACAACTAGGACATTCGAGGGTGCTATGATTTTGCACCAATAGTTTTGGCACACCCGGTGGGAGACTGAGGTTAGATCTCTCATCTTTCCAAGCTGTCTCATTAACAACAAGCAAATCAAAAGCCACTATGTAACCACTAACAATTTTTGGCACACCCGGTGGGATAGGTCTGAAGCACCTTACCACTTCATCTTAGCAAGTTGATGTGTTCCTATTAGGATTCAGCCTTTTGAGGCACATGCAAAGCACATCTAGTGACTCCATCTGGTCAATGACTCATCCTCTAAGTTATAGACCTCCTTCCCATCCATTTTTTCATCCATTCTCTTTCCATACCTTTCATTTTCTCCCATTCCATGAAGTTGTGCAATCATGACTTCATTTCCTTCTTGGAACTCACACTTAGAGAAACAACAGTGTAGTCCACCTCCAATGCATTTCTCAACTCCTCCATATCAACATTATGATCAAATTCAGAACCACTATGCTTACCCATACGAGCGGTGTCAAAGCCAGTTTGGCTATGGAGCTTATCAAGAACAAGGGGACACATACAATGGTGACAACTACATGGAAAGTGTTGATCTGGTGGAGAAGATTCAAGGGATGGAGGCACACATGGTGAGTCAAGGGCTATAGCTCAGATGAAGGAATTCAGGATTGGTTGCAGGGCACCTTGGCCATGGGTAGGCCCTATGCCAAGACAATTTCAGCCCACAGGAGAAGCTGGACTTCATGATTGAGACTCTGCCCCAACTTGAACAGTGGGTTGAGGAGATAGAGGCTTATGAAATGTGGTGTCAAGGATCCTTGTCAATGGGTAAGTTCTGCACCATCATCTAGTGATTTTCTCCATATTCCCCAAGAAGCACCATCTCAACCTGGGTTTCAATTCTCAAGCTTCCCATCTGCTGCCCTAAGTGTTGATTTCCCTTCTCCATTTCCTAATCTTCCATCTCATCTCAATTCCTCTTCCCTTTTCCTTCCCAAGCAGTCATCCCCTCCAAACAAACAAGAAGTTCCACCTCCCTCTCACCACAAAAAATTGCAAAACTGGTTGAACCCAACCTGTCGACTCCTCTTGCTTTCCCAAGTCCATGTTGGGAAGATACTCAAGAATCCTGTCAAGGAAAATAGAAAGAAGAGAAGCCCAATAGAGAAGAAATGACAGAAAATATGAAGAGTTGGGTTGATAAATTTGGTTTTACGAAGATCCCTTTATGGTTAAGCCAATAGAGGAGGTCAAGCTTGAAGAGCCAGTGGTGGCTGAGGTTGAGTTTGTAGCACAAGAAGAACAAGAAGATCAGCAGAAGATATGTTTTCTCTGGATGCAGTGTCCATGATGGCACTCTGTCTGAAGAGAATGCTGATCTAACCCAAACCCAGCTGCACAACTAGTTAAGGAGGAGGAACAACTAGCTCCAAGTCCCATTGAAGAGAAGCAAATGGGAGAGATCAAATCAGATTTGAAATCACTCAATGAAGAAAGAATCATTGAAGATTTTTTTCTTTCATTTCAAGGGCCTGATTTGATTGATGAACCCATGATGGAGGAGGATCATACAGTTTCAGAGACTCCAAGTGCAGAGTAGGATATAGAAGAACCTTCAGTTCTTCCTCCCACTTCATCCCCTTTAATATCTAATGTTCAAGAGGAGTTTGATCTTTCAAACTTCATGTTTGAGGATGACGGGGAACCATGGTGAGAAAGTTTTAGATCAAGAGGACACCATGGAGGAGGTTAAGCACATGCAATAGGAAAACAAGGAGGAAAAATGTTCTGTCAGACTTGGAGGATTGTTTTGATGGAGAGGAGCCCATAGAGATCACATAATTTAATCCTCTATCCTCCACCTTCCAAGCATATGAACCTGTTTTCATGAAGGAGAGCATTCAAGGACAACAACCTGCACTTCATAGTAGCCCTCTGGAACCAAGGTTGGAAGATATGAATCTTCCATGTTCTCCATAGGAGAAGGAAGGAAAAAGGCACGAGGATCTCATTCCTCTCACACCATCCATCTAGGAAGGTCAGCAAGAAAACTCCATTCTTGGAGTTGAAGTTCAGATAAATAGGAAAATTTAAAGGATGATACCTTGCCCAATCAAGTACATGGCTTCATTGGAGCCAAGAGAGTTTCCATCAGTTATACTCATTTCAAAGCATGAGGTTGAGCTATAAAGCACCAAAGGTCAGTAGTAACACCTCCTAGACCCAAGCGTAGAACAACTCTAAGAGGTGTACATCATGTTTGTTGATACTTTAAGGAGGGTGAGACACCATCTGCAAGGTGGTTTTTTGATATCATTTCCGACTATGTCCAGCGTCAAATCAACTACATGGTCCCAATTTTTGAGAAAGTGAAGCTGCTTCTCACTACCAATTAAAGGATTTGTTTGATTCCCCTTTCTCTCTGGTTAGCATAGAGTAGGTTTAGGTTTTTTTTAAGCAGAAGAAGTGCTTGTGCACACTTTGGATGTTCCACTTGGAACATGTATGATTTCCAGTTTTGTACATAGTGTGTCGTGGTGTTTAATTACTCCAAGGTTGTATCACTATGTGGTTTAGTATGTCCACAGTCTAATTAGAGAATAGGTAAAATCCCAAGGTAAATACAATTTTCTACTCTTAAAGATCTAATCTCCATGATTTTCTTGAAAAACTAAGAGTGCAAACAATAGGGTGAGTTCAGGGTCAGCTCCAGTTCCAACAGTTTCCAGGTGTCTCAGGGATCAGATTTTCAAAGTTCAGGGATCAGATTTTTGTTTACCAGGAAGAATCCATGCCCAATGGATGCTTGAAGGCCACTAATCATTTCACATAGCAGGCAGGTGATCCCCATGAGTCACCAAATTGTTGACCAAAATAAGCTCACACTTATTTTGGGTCAACTAACACCATTTTCCCCCTTTGTGCTTCAATCTGAAATACATTCCAAGCAATTAAGGTCCCCTGAAAGCATTTCCAATAGATAGGAAATTTCTTCCCCTTTCCAGAGATATAAAGGAGTCCTTCTAAATCTTCGTATTTTTCAAGTTGCGGGCCGGCAGGCTTGGGAAGGAGATTTTGCCAAAAGTAGGCTGGTGGGCCTAGGGAAGAAATTTTTCCAAATGGAAATTGCGGACCAGTGGGGCAGTGGAGAGGTATTTTGACGTTTTCCCTTTTTGCAAAAAGACACAAGTATAATTTCCGGCCCGCAGGCCCGAGAAGGATTATTTTTTGCAAAGGAAAAAAAGCGAGCCGACGGGCCTGAAGTATGCCTTTTTGCCCAAAAATGGGAAAATGCGGACGAGCGGGCCTGAGGATGACTTTTTGCCAAAAGAAGGTCTGTGGGGCCGCGGGGGAAATATTTCCCAAGTGTAAATGTGGGCTGCATTTTCTCCGCGGGGAACTTTGGAACTTTTTCACTCTTTGTCAAAAGGTGCAGTTTTCAAGTGCGGGCCATCGAGCCCATAGGGTCTCATCAGCCATTGAAAAGTAATAGAGCCATGGAGGGTGCCATGTGTTGACTCAGTGCAACTTTAAAGACCAAATTTGAAGGTGGATCCCTAAACAAGTGGAGGCTTGCCATGTATCCCAGAGTAAAAAAAGGGGACAGAGCGGGCCCAAAATGACTAAGTATAAAGAGCCAGCGGAAGGTGCCACATATCTCATTAGTGAAAATTCAAAAGGGCACAATCCAAAATAGAGACTCAAATGAGCATGGGCCATCCACATGTCCCAGGTCCAAAAAGGGAGCAGGCTCAAATCAGCTAAGTACAAAATGTAAGCGGAAGCCTCCACATGCCTCATCGGCATAATTTCAAAAATAAATTCCAGAGGTAACCCTCAAATGAGTGCAGGCTCACCACGTTTCCTAGAGCCCGAAAAGGTAGAGGTAATGCTAATGGAAAGAGCCAAGTGTGAGCATGGTGCAATTTCAAAGGAACGGTCTGAAAGGTAGTTCCCAAGAGAGTGCCATCCTTGCCACATGATCAGAGTCTGAAAAGGTGAGGGCGACCGGCCTTGAAAAGTCCAAAATCCTACGGAGACCTCCACATGTCCCAATCATGCAACTTCAAAGGTAAAAAATGGAGGGTAGTTTCCAAAAGAGCACGAAGCCTCCATGTGTCTCAGGTTGGGACACAGTGTCTCTGCCAATAGGAGGGACTCAGGTGAAATACAATGCAAACCATGGAGCCCGTGGAAGCTGCCACGTGTTAGTCATGGTGAAATTTTAAGAGTGAAAGGAAGGAGTTGAATCTTCAAGATGCATGAGGCTACCACGTGGACCTGGTACAGATAGACTCTTTTAAATATTACATTCTTGTGACCCTGATCTTTAGACAACCATGTCTTTTGAATAGGAAACTTGGATTTGGGTGTGAGAGGATTTTTTAGAAAGATCTCAGTGCCGAATTCTCACCTGCCTTTATTAATGTTTCAGCCCACTGATTTCAGGAGTTTTCAAGTCTCTCACCTATCGCCATGATGAAGAATGGGCCTCTTTCTTGTCCTAGTAAGGAATAACAACGAAGGCATGGGTGTTGCAGCGAAGACTCTTCATTGTGGCACGTGGATTTCAATGCTATCTAAAGTGGTTGAGTAGGTAGAATTCAATGAATATTTCAAGGTGGTTGAAGTAGGATTCGGGTTTTCCTCCTCCTCTCTCTTATTCTTCCTATATATTGTAAAGGAGGGGCATATTCAAATGGTTGTTCATCTTTTCTCTCCTACCCCCTCTCTCTTTCTTCCTTAGGGTAGAACACAGAGTCTAAGTCTCCTTTCATGTCTCTGTAATGGTATTTCCTTGCCCCTTTCCCATTGATTATGTACCATGTAAATTTTGGAGCAATAGAATATGTTTTGTGATGCATCTATCCATCCTTGGCTCATTTTAATATCTCTTCTTACCTCTTGTCATTACAGGGTATACTGTGCAAACTCCAATGTTTATTATAGGTTTTGGGAGATGTGATTAATGGGTTTTTAAGTGGTGTCCCATGTAAAATCTATCTCTGGTCTGTGGTGCATCTTTTCCACCCTCTCCATCTGCTCACCTCTCTCCACTTCAGGAAGTTTGGGTCTATGATCAGCCACTTCCTTTTTTGGTGTATCACTGCTTAGTGTAGGCTCTTTCACCCTCTCTCCCTCTCCATGTCTCCTTAGAACGGTTAGATTAGGATTATATTAGGTTCTACCTACACTGGAGTAGAATTTGGAAAGTAGATTAAGAAGCAGGAACCAACCTTTTCTAGAGGTCCATCTCAGGTTTTCAAGTCCCGCAACTTGAGATATGGTCCAATGTTGTGAAATCACACCGAATGCCCCACTTCACAAAAATGACATTTGGGGGTGCTGTGATTTTACACCAATAGTTTTGGCATGCCTAGTGGGAGACTGAGGTTAGATCTCCCATCTTTCCAAGTTGTCTCATTCAACAATGGCAAATCAAAATTCACCATGTGACCACTAGTAGTTTTTGGCACACCCGGTGGGATAGGTTTGAAGAACCTTACCACTTTATCTCAGTAGGTGATGTGTTCCTATTAGGATTCAACCTTTTGAGGTACATGGAAAGCACATCTGGTGAGCTCCATCTAGTCAATGACCCATCCTCTGAGTTGCGTACCTCCTTACCATCCATTTTTTCATCCATTCTCTTTCCATATCTTTCATTTTCTCCCATTCCATGAAAGTTGTGTAATCATAACTTCATTTCCTTCTTGAACTCACATTTGCAACAACAGTAGTGTAGTCCACCTCAAATGCATTTCTTAACTCCTCCAGATACCCATATTATGATCAAATTCAGAACCACTATGATTACTCATAGGAACGATGATCAAAGCTCCAGTTTGGATATGGAGATTATCAAGAACAAGGGGACGTAAACAATGTTGATAGCTACATGGAAAATGATGATCTATTGGAGAATATTCAAGGGATAGAGGCATGCATGGTGCAGTCCAGGGCTAATAACTCAAATGAAAGCATTCAAGATTAGTTGCAAGGAACCTTGTCCATGGGTAGGCCCTATGCAAAGACACTTCAATGCCCGCACGCTTGAAGTTTGAATTCATTATTGAGATGCTTCCCCAACTTGCACCATGGGATGAAGAGATAGAGGCCTACGAACATGGTATCAAGGAGCCTTGTCAATGGGTAAGTCCTATACCATCATCTAGTACATAGGTATTTCCTTCCTTATTCCCCAAACAACACCATCTTAACCTTGGTTTCAATTCCTAAGCTTCACCTATCTGTTGCCCCAAGTGTTGATTACAATAGGGTTCTTCATTTCTTAATCTTCCATCTCATCTCAATTCTTTTGCCCTTTTCCTTCCTAAGCAGTCATCCCTTCCAAACAAAAAAGAAGTTCCACCTCCATCCCCACCACAAACAATTGCAAAAATGGTCTAACCCCAACCTTCCACTCCTCTTTCTTTCCCAATGTCCATGTTCGGAAGTTACTCAAGAGTATTTGATCTATCCTCACTACTTTAGGTTGTGCCTTTTAACCAGGGTGACAGGACCCATTTTGTAACCTCTATTTAGGTGAAGCAAAATGAAGATATCCTTCTTTGCACAAATTTGAAAGGAAACATTGAGAAAATATGATCAATGCACCACAATTATAAACTCTCACGAGTTGTCACTTCTAAAGAAACATGAGTGATATTTGGTCTAAAGAAGGTCAAGTGTTACTAAAGAAATTATGGAATCCTGATTGCTTCTGCATATTTTGGCAATAGAATTTATTCATTTGTGGATATACAGGGAAAATATTTGGGTAGTTCAGGTAGGATTCATTATTTTCTGAATAATTTTTGGTGGGAGATTAAGCAGGATAAACTTGATTTTTCCAGATATTTGAGAAGCTTCAAAAAAATTAGAAAACTAAATGACAGAATGCTTTAGAATAGCTAAAATATTCCTTTAACCAAAAGGTGTGTATCAATGAAAGCCCAGATTTGCGCGGTTTCACACAATCTCCAATAATTTAACATGAAGTCTCAAGGTAAAGACTCAATTAAACATCTAAATACCCCTAGTTCATCACGCCTAAGATACACTCAAAGGCTTACAAGCAATCTTTATCAAAAAAATGATAGTCCCATTGATTTCTAAATTGTTTATCCTTATTACAGGATGAAGGCTCTTCTCATAATGAAATTACAAATGCCACTAAACTATCACAGGGACAAGATCCTGTGTGATTCAAAGGGATTTAAAAAAAATATGTCAGCAGAAACATCAAAAACACTCGAAAACATCTGAAATAAAGCAGACACAAATCTGCCCAAGATTAACATAGATTAATCGATGTTTATTAGATTCATCAGTCGGGGAAGGTTTCTTGAACAATCTTAGAGATTTTCAATGGATGTACACTTGCAACCATACTTGACATGATCAAATCTAAAACATAAGAGATTAACAATCAGACGGTCTCTTAGGAAGATGGGATTTCTCAAATTTTCTCATACAGAATTCAACCCCTGACCTTTTGCATGACTTCTAAATTTGAAGAGTTGGGCTTCTAAATTTGGGTTTACAAAGATCCCTTTGATGGTTAAGCCAATTTAGAGAAGGTCAATGTTGAAGATCCTATTAGTATCCAAATTGATTCTCCTTTACAAGTTGATTAGTATCACAGATTTTACAAGAAGCCTAGAGAAAGATAAATCATAATGTATGTCATTTTGTAGCTAGGGAGGTGATCCAGTTGGATCTTTATCACTCAGATGTTGGAGAAATGGATAGCACCTTCAAAAAGTATTTGATCTATCCTCACTACTTTAGGTTGCGCCTTTCAACTAGGATGATAGGACCCATTTTGTAACCTCTTTTGGTCAAGCAAAATAAAGATATCCTTCTTTGCACAAATTTGAAAGGAAACCTTGGGAAAATATGATCAATGCACCACAATTTAACTCTCACGAGTTGTCACTTCTAAAGAATGGTGATATTTTCTAAAGAAGGTTAAGGTTACTAAAGAAATTATGGAATCCTGATTGCTTCTGCATATTTTGGGAATATAATTTATTCATTTGTGGACATATAGGGCAAATAGGGGTACTTCAAGTAGGATTCATTGTTTTTGAGTAATTTTTGGTGGGAGATTAAGTAGGATAAACTTGATTTTTCTAGATTTTTGAGAACCTTCACAACAATTAGAAAACTAAATGACAGAATGCTTCAGAATAAGCTAACATATTCCTTTAACTAGAAGGTGTGTATCAATGGAAGCCTAGATTTACACAGTTTCACACAATCTCCAAGAATTTAACATGAAGTCTCAAGGTAAAGACTTAATTAAACATTAAATACCCCTATTTCATCATGCCTAAGATACACTCAAAGGCTTACAGAAAATATTTATCAAAAAAATGACAGTAAAGTGATTTTAAATTGTTTATCTCATTACAGGATGAAGGCTCTTCTCGTAATGAAATTGCAAATGCCACTAAAGTATCACAGGGACAAGATCATGTGTGATTCAAAGGGATTTTAACAAAATATTGCAACAGAAACATCAAAACCATTTGAAAACATTCTGAAATAAAGCAGACACAAATTTTACCCAAGATTAACACAGATTAATTCGATGTTGATTAGATTCATCAGCAGGGGAAGGTTTCTTGAACATCTCAGAGCTTGTCAATGGCTGTACACTTGCAACCAACTTGACATGATCAAATCTAAAACATAAGAGATTAACAGGTTTCTCAGATGGTCTCTTAGGAAGATGGGATTTCTCAAATTTTCTCATAAGAATTCAACCCCCAACCTTTTGCATGACTAAAGCATGCTTTTTATAACACTCAATTTACATCGAAGCTTTCCCCCAAGAAAAAAATATTCGAGGAACCTTTGTTTGTTACATGTTTGATCATGATTTCTAGAAAGTGATGTTTAATAGATTTACAAAAAAAAAAATTCCATGTGTTCAAAAGGTGAGTCATTTCAGATATTTCCATCATTGTTTTAACTGGGGCATCCAGTCATCTCCTCTAGCAACACATTTTTCATCCTTTCCACATATAGGTTCCTTCTCCTCATTCTTTCCTCTGTAAATTTTCTCTACATCTAACTTCTCTAGTAATTTGCATTTTTGCAAGTGCTTGATTCCAATTCAAAATATCAACCTTTACATTCCTTGGAAAAAATTAAGTTCTAAATCCATTTAATTGCACTTTGCAGAAAAAAATGACAAGTAATTTCATAAAAAACAATGCAAAATAATGCATATTCACATCTCCAGGAGTCTTGGAGAAAAAATGGTGGGAAAATTAGATGCAATGCATAACAATTGTTGATTCTTCCCTTTCTCAACTTTAGATTAGAGTCGTCCATGTTGAAAAATATGATTTGAAGCGGGCCTGGGGTTGCGTTTCATATTTTATAACTTTTGAAAAAAATGTGCGATTTTCAAATTTTACCTCGCCCCTCCACCTTTGAAATATTGGCTTGACACGTGGCTCAATCTGGGCATTTGATGGATTCGCGTCTCTTTTTTGAAATTTGACCTTTTTAACAAAAAGGAAAAGTTTCCAATTTTCCTCCACCAACCCGCCTTCCTACTTGTAACTTTTGATGTGGGAGTCAGTGGAGTTGTGGGTTATTTCATAACATTGCTCCTTTTTCACAAAAGGAAAAAAACTTCAAAATGTTCCACGTCCCCGCTTCCTCGCTTATAACTTGAAAAACTGCCACGTGTCCTTCTTCGAGGTCAAAGTAAGACTTTTCCCCTACCGTTTCACATCTGTTGAATAACCAATTAGATGATATCGGGGCCATGGGGCCAATTTGATATTTTTATAAACTATGACAAAAGTATAAAATTTCACCAAAAAGACCTGCCGGGCCGCATCCAATAAAAAATGAATGCGTATACACCATCGGGGAAAGAAAAGAAATTCACTCCACCTTTATGAATTTAATCATCTAATCAGAGCTTAATGGGGCTGTAAGGACAAATTGATCTTTTTGCAAACATAGCAAAAATTTACAAGTTATAAAATAGACCTGACGTGCATCATCCAATCAAAAGAGACCACGTAGCTGAAGATGTTGAGATGTAATTTGATGGGGAAAACACACTCGTCAAAAAGTAAGTTGTAGGGGAACTTCGCTATTTATGCCCAGAATTTAATCTTTCTTCAAGGAAAAAGAATTTGCAAATAATTCATGGCTTGATAGCAATCCACGACCATAGAGAAGGATTTATAATAAGACCATGGTAAAGATAAAACTTGTACACATCTATTCGGGGAGATAGAAAATACGACAAACTAGGTAGATTGGGACATTTTTAGAACAATCAAGGACAGATCAAATCTAGCACCAACATCAGCTCTGACTCGGGGATGGACACTCCTTACGAGTTCCACAAGAACAATAGAGTAGACCATGTGCCAAAAAACCATTAGGCAATGGAGTCAAGATCCAACCCTCCAAGAAAAAACTGAGAAACCAACAAAAACTTGGATGGAAAAGAGAACATTGTATAGTGTATAGTCAAGGAAAATTTTGGTTTCAAGTGTAATTCTGATATGTCTTTAACAAGTCATATGATTGTTTCTCTTTTCCATCCAAGTTGCTATCTAACCACATTTTTTCAGGCTTATCCTTTGTGCCTATGTCAAGTTTTTCAACATCTCTTGAGGCTACATCAAACATCAAAGTCTCAGGAAAATCAACCTACTTAGGATAGCTGCATTGATCAATTTCATACTCCTTGAAAACAACATAGCTCATAGAGTTATCAACATCAATCTCTGTGTGAAATACTTCATAAGAAGCATTGTTGGGGTCCTCAATGAGATATAATATTTTATATTCACCAGGTAACTTCACAAGGCTTCCCTCAATTGGTATGGTGGCATAAGACATGTCCATTTGCACGCTTCCACCCACACTAGCTGTCAACTTTTTGGATATTAACATTCCCCACTTAGCGGGGCAATCCACAAATACTACATTCAAGGTTAAGTACTAGCCTAGATATGCTGCCAATTGTAGTATTAAGCCTTTGACACATCTAAGTACTAGCACCTCTCTTGAATCCATTGCAGTACATTTCAAATAAGATGTTATTACTTTGAGATCCAACTCATTCATGACCTCAAGAGGCATTACATTACATGAGGTTCCTAAATCAAACATACAGTTATGTAACAACTTATCCTTAATAATCAGAGTAGTGAAAAATGGATCCACCTTCAGCTGAGACTCAACCAGAGAAGTTCCCAAATAAACCTCAGGTGGTTCACCCAATTCCTGTAATGCTTGTGGTTTTTCTAATTCTGCAATGGCAAGAGGAACCTCTACATTATTTACCTTTTTACCCTGGGTGACCTTTTCTTCCTTAAGCCTCAAATACTGAAATGCCCTCTTCTTATGCTTCAGGGATTCTAAGCAATTCAAAAATAGGAACAATAATCTTGATCTGACTTAAGATTTTGGCTATGTCACAAGAAACATATTCGGGTAAGGTAGTATTGGGAGGAAGGTTTACATGTGTATTTGATGACATGAGATTTTTCACAATTTGAGCATGGGGAGGAACACAAGTTTTATTTGGGGTGAAAAAGTCCTTTTATAGACGCATCTTTAGTAGGGACTTCTTTAGGGATACTGGTGAGAACTGGAGTTTTTTGTTTGGCCTAAGGCCCTGCCCCTTTGACAACTTTGCTCATGGCATTATACTCTTTTTCGTGGCCAACTACTACATTCATTAACAATTGTCTATCCTCTTCTGAAGTAATTCCTCCATTATACTTCTTAATCATTAATGTCCTTAAGTACTCTAAATCATTATTAGGCAACTCAAAAGATTGTACCATATCAATCTCAAAAGCGTTAATGGGAGGAAGAGGCAATACCTGGTGAATGTGATCCATGAATTTTTCAACAGTTATGGCACTCATCAGCTCAGTTTAGGTTGCTTCCTACTGTGAACTTGTAGAGCAATCCATCATGCATGAATACTTATCTGTGTCATCATCATCATCTTCTTCCTCAAATCCCTTTTCAACAACACATGGAGAATGTGGCAAGAAACAACTATCATACTGCTCAATTTCATGAGCTTCTTCAACAACAAAAACTCTTGAAGCTAAAGGATCAGGAACCAATATGTTTTCCCGGGGTTGGGGCTATCTATTTCCATATCCCATGGGCCCTTTACCCCTTTCATCTTATCTATGATCACCTCTGGGATGATTTGTAAATATTTCTTGACCTCGAGGCTTCATGCTAACCTTGGGAACATTATCCAATTCCTTTCTCTTCTCTGGCTAACTTGTAATATATTTCTTTAATAGATCTAGCCATAGGTTTTATAACCTCTTCTAGATCCACAAACTTACTTGATTGAGGCTTCTCTGAATTGATCATCTTCATACCTTCCCTTGTAGGAGGCTTACTAACTAATTTGATATTGTTATCAATCTACAAAGCCATGGTGAAGACCTGCTTCAATGTTCCTGGGTTCTTATCCCTCAAATAATAGGTAGCCTTCTTATAAAAAGCATCAGAATATTTTATCAGACAGGAAACATCACTTGGCCTTAGGATTACAAGTAGCCTATTCAGGGTCTTATTGAACTGAGTATTTAAGTCATGAACATATTCATTATAATTCTTCTTAATATTCTCAAATTCTGACAAAAGAAACCTGGGATCGTTTTAACCCCATACTACATTCTAAAAGAATTTTTCATTTCTGTCCATGAGTCTATTGAGTTATCTGGTAAAGATTTATACCAGTCACGTGCATCCTCATCTAGAGTATGAATACAAAATTTTATGTACACATCCTCAAATTCGATCTCAAATTCTTCCATCATATTGACAAAAAGCTTTAAGTGTTGATAACCAGTAATAACATTATTTCCTTGAAATTTAGGTAGTCTATTTCTAACATCTTGGGGCACAACATTTGGATATCCATCCATACCTCTAAAATTTATAGGACCAAATGTATTAACAACAAATGGAGGTCTGGGTGGAGGATGGGCCATGTTATTTTGAGGTGGTGAATTTATAGAAGATACAAAATGATGAGGAGTAAGGGTCTGTGGCGCACATGAATGCAATTCTCAGAATGAATGTTCTCTAAAAAATTTGTTTCTTGGAAGATCCTATGATCTTTGGAAAACACAAGGATAGAATGAAACGCAAAATTTTCAAATAAAAATGAAGGCCCCTCTCTAGATGGAGAATTCCAATCTACAAAAAGACTACCTAATTCAGAAGCACTTGAAGATGTATGGCAATCTTTAATGACAGGCTGATCAATTTCCATAATTGATAACTCTTTTCTCGATTTTTGATCTCCAATAACTTTCCACATTCTTCTACCTTCAGAATTAGTCTTTCCTAGTTCTGGAAACAACTTTTTGGTAGGGTCTCTAGTCAAGAAAGATCTTCTTCCTTCCATATATGCAAAGATTAGTGATAAATTTCAATTGACAGAGGTTAAGACACTGACATTTATCAAAAATTAATTCAACACAGAGTTGCCACTAAGGATTTTCACCTTAGTTGTGCAAATGCACTAAAACTGATTTTTCAAATGTCTTTTAACACTAAATTCATGCAAAGATTCACAAATCTGACTTTCTATTACCCGTATTTAACATTGATGATATAAATTTAGTGCAATAACCACTAGAAACTTGAAATATTGCACACAAAACTTATAACTTCACACATTTCTTACAAATATCAACACAAGATGACATTTAAACAATGTATTTGCACTTAGAGCATGTAAGAAACATTACCAAGGCCAAATATAAGAATTCCTTTGAAGGTCCCAGGAAATGACACCAATCTGGTGTTGGTGTCCAAACTGATTCTCCTTTGCAAGCTGAGAAACATCACATATTTAACAAGAATCATAGAGACATATAAATCATCATGTATGCCATTTTGTAGCTGGGGGGAAGATTCAACTAGCTCTTTGTCACTCAGATGTTGTAGAATTTGATAGCACATTCAAAAGGATTTGATCTATCCTCATTACTTTAGGTTGTTCCTTTCAACCAGGGTGAGAGGACCCATTTTGTAACCTCTATTAGTGAAGGAGAATGAAGATATCCTTCTTTGCACAAATTTGAAAGGAAACCTTGAGAAAATATGATCAAGGCACCACAATTTAACTCTCAGGAGCTGTCACTTCTAAAGAATGGTGATATTTTCTAAACAAGGTTAAGGTTATTAAAGAAACTATGGAATCCTGATTGCTTCTACATATTTTGGGAGTAGAATTTATTCATTTTTGGACATATAGGGCAAACGGGGGTAGTTCGGGTAGGATTCATTGTTTTTGAATAATTTTTGGTGGGAGATTAAGTAGGATAAACTTGATTTTTCCAGATCTTTGAGAACCTTCACAATAACTAGAAAAGTAAATGACAAAATGCTTCTGAATAGCTAAAATATTCCTTCAACCAGAAGGTGTGCATCAATGGAGGCTCAGGTTTGCACGGTTTCACACAATCTCCAAGAATTTAACATGAAGGATTGAGGTAAAGACTCAATTAAACATTAAACACCCCTAGTTCCTGATGCCTAAGATACACTCAAAGGCTTATAGACAATCTTTATAAAAAAAAGATAGTAAAGTGATTTTAAATTGTTTATCTCATTATAAGATTAAGGCTCTTCTCGTAATGAAATTTTAAATGCCACTAAACTATCATAGGGATGAGATCCCGTGTGATTCAAATGGATATTAACAAAATATTGCAACAGAAACATCAAAACCATTCGAAAACATTCTGAAATAAAGCAAACATAAATCTGCCCAAGATTAACATAGATTAATTTGAAGTTGATTAGATTCATCAGCAGGGGAAGGTTTCTTGAACAATCTCATAGCTTTTCAATAGTTGTGCACTTGCAACCAACTTGACATGATCAAATCTAAAACATAAGAGATTAATAGGTTTCTCAGATGGTCTCTTAAGAAGATGGGATTTCTCAAATTTTATCGTAAGAATTCTACCCAGGACCTTTACATGACTAAAGCACAATTTTTATAACACTCAATTTACATCCAAGATTTCCCCCCAAGAAAAGAATATTCAAGGAATCTATGTTTGTTACATGTTTGATCACGATTTCCAGAAAGTGATGTTGAATAGATTTACAACAAAAAAAATTCCAGGTGTTCAGAAGGTAAATCATTTTAGATATTTCCATCATTGTTTTAACTGGGGCATCCAGTCATCTCCTCTGGCAACACATTTTTCATCCTTTGCACATATAGCTTCCTTCTCCTCATTCTTTCCTCTGCAACTTTTCTCTACATCCAGCTTCTCTAGTAATTCACCTTTTTGCAAGTTCCCGAGCAATTCCAACTTTAAAATATCAACCTTTACATTCCTTGGACTCACAAATTAAGCTCTAAATCCATTCAATTTCACTTTGTAGAAAAAAAATGACAAGGAATTTCATCAAAAAACAATGATAAACAATGCTTATTCGCATCTCTAGGAGTCTTAGAGTAAAAATTGTGGCAAAATCAGATGTAATGCACAACAACCGTTGATTTTGTCCTTTCTCAACTTTATATTAGAGCCATCCACGTGGAAAGATCTTATTTGAAGTGGGCATGGGGTTTCCTTTTACATTTTATTAATTTTGGAGAAAATGAGAAATTTTAACATTTTTCCCCGCCCCTCCGCTTTTGACATACAGGCTCGACACGTGGCTTAATCTAGTCCTTTGATGGAGTCACGACTCATTTATGCAATTTTACCCTTTTTAACAAAAATGAAAATTTTCCAATTTTCCTCCACTGACCGGCCTTCCCGTTTGTAACTTTTGATGTGGGCCCTAGCGGAGTTGTGGGTTATTTCATAACTTTGCTCCTTTTTCACAAAAAGGCAAAAAACTTCAAAATGTTCCGCTTCCCTGCTTCCCCGCTTGTAACTTGAAAAACTACCACGTGTCCTTCTTTGGGGTCAAAGTAAGAATTTTTCCTTGCTACTTCATATCTATTGAATAACCAATTAGATGCTATCAGGGCTGTGGGGCCAATTTGATATTTTTTACAAATGTGAAAAAGTGGTAAATTTCATCAAAAAGACCCGTCAGACTGCATCCAATAAAAAATGAACACGTATACACCTTCGGGGAAAAAAAGAAATTGTGTGGTTTGAAAGTTAAATAACTTTTTGATTTTATTTAAATAAACTCCCCTCCTTAATAATTTAGACCCACTTTTATATTGGAGAATTAAATTATTAGTTTTGTGTAAATGAAAGAGCTAGTTTAGTTATAAAATTTAATTTTAATTATTGCATGACCTTAGAAACCTATGTATTAAATTAATTTAGGATTAATTGAATAAAATATTTTAAACCTAATCATATATTAAATTAATTATTTTATTTAATAATATTAATTAAGTTATATTGTGACGACAATTTGAAACCTAAGATTAAACTTGCCGTCATTTTTGTTTCCATTAACAAAAAAAATTATTCTGTAATTTTTCTAGTATAACCTTTGGTTGGTTTTGGGTTTCATGTGTGATTTATTTTGTGGCATTTACATTTTGTATCAAATCCATGGGTTCAACACTTGGACCACGGGCATACTAGAAAACACGAAAAAAAAATCTATCGCAACTTTAAACCTAGTACACAACTACGCATGATGTTTTGAAACATAGAAAATTTAGAAAACTGAAAACAAAATCTTAGATGATTATAAACTAACTCTCACCTTGGTACGAGCAGGAGGTGCAGACCAAACAAGGGGTTCCTACATGTGAACCTAGACCTACCACCCTCAGATCAGGCAGTCACAACTATCCTTATATATTATAGGCACTACTGGAGGTTAATGCCGTTATATGCGGAGGATCGTTAGGAGGGTGACCTAGCAGGCAGGACAGAGAGACGTAAGTGGAGGCTCATGTGCTTTCACGTCACAATGCAGAGTAGAAGGAAAAGAACTTCCATGTGGATTCAGTTAGACATGAGTCACCTCCTAGGGAGCTCATAGATCGAGATTTGATGCATAGAGATAGGTCTAGGAGCCATAAGACCTTAGATGAGTAATTTGAAAGGCCTAGAGGGCCACAATCATCTGCATCGGAGCACATTAGAGAGATACAAAAGTTACACCCACGTCATTTGCTTGGAGACATGTGTGGATGTCAGGCTGAGGCATGGTTAGTTAGCTTGAGCGGATGCTTCAGGATATGCCCTTTTTCTATCAACACAAAATCTCATGTTTCCATTCACCTTCTGAGAGACGGAGCTAGAGTTTGGTGGAGAACCAAGGAGAAGAAGCTCCATGTAGATTTTGAGATAGTCACTTGGGAGCTCTTTGAGGAGTGTTTAATAAGTAGATATATTTCTAGGAGGTTTATTTAGTAGTGGATTGATGAGTTCCATGATCTGCGATAGGCCTCCATGACGGTAACATAGTATAACTGATGGTTTATGGATCTACTTCAGTATGTAGAGTACATGCAGGATGAATAGGTTTAAGTGCACAGGTTCATCAGGGACATGAAATTGGACTTGGGTGGTGTAGTGTGCATTCATTTCCCACATACATTTTTAGAGGTAGTGGAGAAGGCCTATATTGTAGAGAAAACTAGTCGGAATACACAACAGGCACGTGATAAGGTGAGTAGTCACATACACCAGGTGCAGGACAACAGATCAAGAGGATCAAATCCTCCTCCTTATGGGGAACACACTTCAACATAGTCTTCCTTCTGACCTCCTCCACCTCCTCAACAATAGCAATAACAACAAACTCCACTACCCTTTTGACCTCCATAACACCATGATGCTTAGCGAGGGCGTAGTATGGGACCTCTAGCTAGGGGACCCAAAAGGACACAAGAGCATGTACACCAAATCAATCATAGAGATCTATGATAGGGTCATTAGGTCCCTTAGAACATACTACTGGGCCACTTGGAAGACTATCTACACAATGGAGAGGACCAGGCACTTGTTATGGTTGTGTTGTTCATGGAGATCATTGGAGAGATTTCCCTCATAACCCTGTTAATTAGGGTAAGGAAATTGATTTTGAGCCTACCATTAGAAACATGGCTAGGAGCCACATGATATATGATGTGGTCAAGAACTGCTAAGTAGAGCACCAGGACACGGTGATAAAGACAACATATAGTATATGTGGTATTTCTAGCCCTATTTTATTTGACTCAGGTTCATCAGATTCTTTAATTTCTCCATCTTTAGTAGAGTGTTGCAAGCTAGTGGCAGTTAGGAAGGGCCTTAATTGGGATTTTGAGATGGCTTCTGGAGCCAAGATCTCAGTTGAATCCTTATTCAAAGAGTGCGTAGTGGACCTAGGACTCTTTACCACTACCTTGGATCTTTGTATTCTTCCCTTGTGTTTGTATGGTGTTATTTTGGGCATGGATTGGTTGTATGCACACAGAGCCAAAGTTTATTTCTATAGTAAGGTTACATCTTGTGTAGATGATTTGGGTGTGGAGTCAGTGATAGTAGGAGTCAAGAGACCCATCTCTATTCACACTATTTCTATTATGTAGCTGAAGTGGTGTGCGTGGAGAGGTTGTCAATTGTATGCTATTACAGTTAGTGATCGGTCAGAGGATGGGATTAGTGGACCTTCACTTGATGATCACCCCATTTTGTAGGTGTTTTTGATGTGTTTCCTAGTGAGATGTCAGGGATGCCTCCCCTGCACGAGATAGATTTTTAGATCGACTTGGTTCTAGGAGAGGAACCTATCTCCTGTGCTCCTTATAGGATGACCACACCTAATCTATGTGAGATAAATTTGCATCTGGAGGGCCTTCTCAAGAAAGGCCTAATCCATTCTAGTGTATCCCCTTGGAGTGCACTGGTGATTTTTGTGAACAAGAAGGACAGATCCTTGCATTTGTTTATGGATTATTCTTAGCTCAACAAAGTAACGATCAAGAATCGTTACCCCCTTCCCCACATCGATGATTTTTTTTATCAGATGAAGGGGGTCCATATTATTTTTTAAGATATATCTTAAGTCAGGATACTAACAACAGAGGATCGCAAAGGTAGATATCCATAAGTCAACTTTTCGCATGAGGTATGGCAACAATGAGTTCACAGATATGCCATTTGGTCTTACGAATGCGCCTACAGTGTTCATGAGTTTGATAATGGGGTGTTCAGGACATTTTTATATGATTTTGTGCTCATGTTTCTTGATGAAATTTTGATCTTTTATCGTATATATGAGGAGAACGAGGAGCATCTTCGTTAGGTTCTACAATGTCTTCATGAGTAACAACTTTATGGGAACATGGACAAGTGTGCATTATTTCAGTCAGAGGTGCAATATTTAGGTCATATCATTTATGGGGAAGGTATCACATTTGATCCTTCCAAGATTAAAGCCATTATGGATTGGCTAGCACCCACTAGTGTGACCAAGGTGCGTAGTTTCATGGGTTTGGTAGGATACTACATGAGATTCGTTCAGGACTTCTCTCAGGTTGCACACCCCATCACTTCCCCTCAGTAGAAAGGGAAGAAGATCATTTAGTCAGATAAATGTGAGCAAGCCTTCAGGACATGGAAGGGATTCCTTACGAAAACACCTATCCTTGCACTGTCAGACCCTTAGGGTGAATTATTTGTTTACAAAGATGCTTCTTTTCTAAAGTTAGGAGGTGTGTTGATGCATGAGGGCCAATTTGTTACTTTTGAGTCTCGCAAACTCAAGGATTATGAGCTCAATTATCTAAATCATGACCTTGAGCTTGTAATAGTTGTTTATTCCTTTTTTTGATGGAGATAATTACTTCTTTGCTAGAGGTTTATAGTCAGGACTGATCACTTGAGTCTTCGCCACCTCTTCATGCAAACCAATCTCAATGCTTGTCAGTGGCGTTGGATGGAGTTTCTTTTTTAGTATGACATGGAGATAGAGCATGTGAAGGGGAAGGAGAATGTGGTTGTTGATGACCTGAGTAGATGGAGACATTTGACTATGGCTACCTCAGTGAGTACAAATTTACGGAGAAGGATTTTGTAGCAACTTCCTCACGACAACTTCTATCTTGCATCCAAATTAGAGATTGAGTCTTAGAGACCCCTTGAGGATAAGTTTGATGTTTTTTTATTGGAGGTAAATGGTCTTCTCAGACACAAAGGTATGATATATGTTCCTAGTGATGGAGGCTTGAGATAGGATATCTTGGCAGAGAGTCATCATGCACATTATTCAACGCATCCATGGGTGAAGAAGATGCACACCTCCTTGAGACAAATTTATCATTACAGAGGTCTTCCGAGAGATGTAGATCAGTTTGTATCATGCTATTTAGAGTGTAAGATGGTGAAAGCTAAGCATCAACATCAAAATATCCTTCTCTAACCGCATGCCATACCAAAGTGGAAATGGGACACATTTCCATGGGTTTCATTATAGGGCTACCGACGTCGAGATACCACCACGACGCCATCATGGCCGCGGTGGATAAATTGATGAAAGTGGACCATTTTTCTCTAGTCAAGACTACCTATATTGATAGTGTAGTAGCGCGAGTATACCTTGATGAGATTATTAGACTGCATGGGATTCCGTGGAAGATCATTTGTGACCATGACCCCTTATACACTTCTCACTTCTGGACTACCATGCAACAAGTTATTAGTACAAGTATCAACTTTAGTACAACTTATCATCCAAATACAAATGGAAAGACCAAGTTGGTAAATCAGATCTTAGAGTATATGTTGCGGATGTATGTCATGGAACTCCATTCTAGGTAGGAGGAGTACCTATATTTGGTGGATTTTTCCTAGAAAAACATTTTTCAAAGTTCAATTGGCATGGCTCCTTTTCAGGTGTTGTGTGGAAGAGTTTTCATGACACCTTTGAGTTGGGATAGATTGGTAGAAAAGGTTTCTATTGGGATGGATTTTGTATAGGATATGGAGTCAGAAGGCTGTCTTGATTCATGAGAGGCTTTAGGAGGCTCAGGATAGGTAGAAGAAGTATGCCATATCTGAGGAGGAAAGATCATAGTTTCGAGGTGGGCACGAAGGTGTTTCCTCATGCAAGGCCTCATAAGAGTCATATCCATTATGTGAAAGGCTCTAAGTAAGCTCCTAGATTTGTGGGTCCCTTCAAGATCTTGGAGCGTATCAGTCCTTTGGCATATCGTCTAGCATTGCCACCCAACTTGTCTCACGTGCATGATGTATTTCATGTATATGTACTTAGGAGATATATTCCATATCCCTCTCATGTTTTTTATTGGACCACATTGCAAGTTTAGGATCATGGGTAGGTGTCAGTGGAGCTCATGCGCATCATAGATCACATGAAACTGGGCCTTAGAGGCCACAAGATTGACCAGGTGCATGGGTCTAGTGGGATAGGTACGACTAGACATGCATCCACTTAGGAGGATGACAATATTTTACGAGCTCAATTCCCTCATCTATTCCAGTGACTTCCAGGAGGAATTTGAGTCTAAGGGGAGGGGGATGCAGTGTCGACTCCTCTTCAACAATGTTTCATTTTGATATGGATACTATTGGACTGATATTCAGACATTTTGATTATGATACATTGATTAGTAGATGATAGATTTCACTGATATTTGGACTATTGAAATTATGATGTTTACGTTTTATTATGATGCACTAGATAGTGATGTTAGACGGTTCAATATATGTTGATTTTCATTATGTGAATTTTATGCTGACATGTTATGTTTTGGGATGTTTGGACTAGAATTGTAATCTCATGGATGTTAGGGTTAGATTTTGATATATTGATGGATACTAGAATTTGGTAATGTCAAATGATGGATATTGATTTTATAAGTATATTGTCTAGATGTTGTTAATATAGCCGAAAGGCTAGTGAGATATTTTGTTGTGTGTAGGAATTTGATCACATACATCGAAGGGGATAGGGGACCAACCATAAAAGGATGTCAAGTGTTGAGAAACGAGGCCAATGTTGACAACTTGTGTAATGTTGTTTAGTCTGGTGTTTTGCATGTCTAGTTTGGAGGTCTCCCATGGGGAGGGTGATTTCACATGTGTGGCCATGGGATAAATTGTGTCCCTTTATTTAATTTTTGTCTGTGCTTATTTATGTCTTGTGTATTTTAAAATTTTGGATTTTGTCACTTTATTAACATGTTGTAAATGTGTGTTAATTAAGCTTAACCCTTCTTATTTTTAGTTAACTAAATTAAGGATGTGACAAATAGTTATGATGAGATTTGGTAGTCCTTGTGTAAGTAAAATTTATGTGGATTTGTGAGTGTTTTACTCCACCCCAACTTCAAAATTCAGATTTTGACTTTGGGGGCATTTTTGGAGGCTTGTGGTACAAACAAGGCTTGTCTCATGCCTCTTAAATTTATCCAAAAGCCCTACCTATGGGTTGGAAAGCTTAGTTTTGACTTCTTTGTCCAGTTTTGAGTGTAAAAGAAGGAAAATTATTGCACTTTATTTCTACCCCAATTTATTATGTCCCTTGAAAGCATGGTGTGCAAGTTTTGAGTCATGTGGGTTAGCATAGTCCTTACATGTGCATTGATTTTTCTTGGTCTTGGTGTGTTGAATTGAGTGTGGGCATGGAGGAATTATGAAGTGACATCCTACATGGAGCCACCACATCATCCTCACATTCCATTTCTATTTATTGGTGATTTTTGGTTGGAATGGGGGTTACTTGTTCTTTTCTCTTCTTGTGCACTTTTGGAATTGAAGATTTTTAGAGTTCTTGGAAATTGCTTGGCTTGGATTTGAAGAGGATTTTGGAATTTTCTTGGAACTTGATGAAGCGGTAGGCTATCCACTTTTGGCATTATGTTATTTGGCTTATTTATATGAAATGTTATGTTTGGAAAATTATTTGTTTCATCTTGTGAAGATTTTTGTGTGTTGGTTGGGTAGTAGTCCTTAGTTGGGTGTGGGAGAAGGGTTAATGGGACCATTGGTGAGGGAAAAGGGAGTTTTAGTGAGGCATGTAATTGGTGGGCCTATGAATGAGAGTCTTACCTATGGGGAGTGAAAAGGAAATCGTGGTTTTGTTGCATGCTTGCAAGGGAGAGATAAGGATTTTGTGTGATTATGTTTTTCACTTGGAGGATTAGGGTAAGAATCCCACTTAATTTCAGAGGCATAAGGAGGTGGTCTCCCATGACCCTTGATATATTTGTTTTGATCTTCAAACATTTGTATTGTTGTGAATGTACAAAATTGTTGGATATGTTATCTTCATTAAGTTGAATGTCTTGTATGTTTGTTTGTTGTGAAGCCACTTTGTTGAAAGTTTTCATTGTTGCTCAATGATCCTCATAGTTCTTTGGTTGGGGCTCGGGAGCCATTAATGGGATGGTTTCTTCCCTTAATGGATTTAAGGTTGGGAGGAGAGCATTGACTACTCCCCCTTCCTTGTTTTGTGATCCCTTTGTGAGGTTTGAAGAAATCAAGTTTTGGAGCTACCATTGTAGAGAGAACATGCATATTGAAGACTAGAAATTTGGCTTGTTGTTATCCTTGTTGTAATTTGTTCATTTTTTTTTATCCCCACTTGAGTGGATGTTTGTAATTTTTAAGCTTGGGATTTTTTTTTTTTGTAATACTTGGAAACCCTTTTCATATTATGAACTCTCCTTAAAAGTGCTTGTGTAAGAGACTTATAATTTCAAATGTGTTAGTTTTGTGAAAAGAATTTTTCAAGTTTTACCTTGTCATGGTGAAAGGAAAATTTGAATAGAATTGAAATTGATTTTCATTCTTTTGAATTTACGTAGTTAATTGTTTTTGAATTGTCATATACTTCCTTTTTTTAAAAAAAGGACATTGTGAAGTTCATTTAAATTTATTGTGGTTAAAAATAGTTGTCATTTATAACTTATGAAGGAAATGAATTAGTTACCGTAGTGTATTCAATGAAAGAGATATTAAAGGGTTTAAACTATAGTGGTTAAAATTTTCTTTGGATAAATAATCTTATTAGTTGTGTTATTGTCATTCCCTTTTGGTAGTTAAAAATCCTTGTCGTTCTTGCTTTATTTTACCATGCTCCAAATGACTCAGTTGATTTATTAGATAAATCAAATTCTAGAAATGTATGTATCCAATTCTAAATTGAAATTTATTTTTACTTTATAAATTGGTTACTAAACTTATACCTATGTAGTTCATTATTTATATTTACAAAAAAGAGAAGAATTTAAATAAATGTGACTATCTCTATATTATTAATATAGTTTATCTATAATAAAATAATAGTGAAATAACAATAATACTAATAACACACACACACACACACACACACACACACACACACAATATATATATATATATATATATATATATATATATATATATATATATATATATTATTTTATTAATATTATTATTAATGAATATTATTATATTTAACTTTATACCTTTTATTAATATTCATGTTAACAAAACTTTGAAATAAATAAAGTTTAATTAAAAAATATGCACATAGTGAAATAAATTCTTAGGCATGGCTGTGTAGACTTTTACATAAGGGAATGGGGTGGGGAGGAGTCCTCCCTGCCACTTTGCATTGTTATTAATACTAGAAATTTACAATATGAGTTGCAAGTTACGCCGAAGAGGGTTTGACTTTTGTGTGTACAATATGATTTGGATGCAATCTGAAGGTGACTTGTATTTGTATTGCATTACAGTTGGGTGTTGTCTACATAAATGTGGCACATTTTTTTTTAATACGAAGGTTGGAACCAAGATCCAGGAACACTGTTGTGGGTATGATGTGGGAAGGAGTGTGCACATGCCTTGTACGCTGTGTGACAATTTTGTGTTACAAAGTCTTTTATCCTCTTCCTTGCGTGCTTTTACATTCTTTGTATATCTCATTCTTGCATAGCATTCAAACATAAAATTTGGTAGGATTTGTAGATCTTTGATGGCACGAACTCTTGACATTTCCGTGAATGTTAGTCCTTGACGGTCAACATTTCTGATGTCTACTATGGCCTTGTCAAGAGTTAGGCCTTGTGATTTGTGGATGGTGAGGCCCCAACACATTTTTAGTGGGATTTGGTGACGATTTTCACATGTGACAGGAGGTAGGGGAAAGTGGGTTGGGTTGAGTATGTCCCATGAGAGCCCTTGGTAGTGTTTGAAGTTGACAACAACAAAGGATGGCAAGTCTGGTGGTTGTGTTTCTAGACTGTACACGACATTTTTCACTTTCCCTAGTACACCATTAACCAATCTTGAGCTAACCCATAAGTTATATGTCAACATGACCTCTTGTCTAGTGCATAGGAAAACTACTGGGTCTAGTTAAGTGTCATTGATGTTTGAGTCAAAGTTATGTTTGCTTTGTTTTGCAATGCTCATTACAATTGGTACGTGTAAGGATTTTAGCATTTGTTTATTGTGCTTGCTTGCGAGGTCCTTTGTTACAAATAGGTGTTTCTCAGTCATGAATATGGATTGCTCTAAGGTAGACATGTGTGACTTTGTACGTGACATGAGAAGAGACCAATCCTTAACGATTGCTTTCTGCATTTCTTATGTTGGTTAACATTTATCTGAATTCAAGTTGTGTTGGGTTTAATCCTTGTTGCCTAAAGTTTGTGTCCAAGGTGATCATTGTATCAAAAGCATGCCAAAGGGAGTTGCTTATTTTGTTGCCTACATATAATGGTACATTGTTGATTGAAGGGAGCCAACCTAAGTCACCCATCAAAATCATTGAACAGTTGCTGAATGCGTGGTTACTATGTTGGGGGATTGCCTCACGTAGTCTTTTGTTGATGTAATGTAATGTAATGTATAGAACTCATATGCTCTTGGAATATTGCTAGGGCTTGGCCTTCAAGAGGTTTCATGTCAGAAATGGGTATTCGGAGGGAAGAATATAGTAGATGATTTTATATTGAATGCAAAAATACCTGTTGGGGCTAGTACAAGGAGGGAAGATTTAAATTTTCTAGTCATATTTTAAAGCCCATTTCTGATGCATTGTATGACGTATGATTTTCTTGTACCAGTGGTTCCCTGAATGATCATCTTCAATGGTGGGTGTTTCCCTTGTTGAGTTGCATGGGAAAGTACAATTGAGTATGCACGGTGTTGTTTTGATGATAGTTGGAGAGTGTCTAATTACTTAGGTGGAGAAACAAATGGTAGTGAACTTTTAGTGTGGGCAAGGTCTATGAATTTAGGTGCACTTTTTTGTAAGGCAGTAGAGATGGAATGTACCTTCCAATTGTGGTTAATGTCAAAGTCACGAAGGCCTATCATGTTTACATCATCAATTGTTGTATTGAGTTTTGGGTGCATGCATGTTATATGCTCCCATTCAAATAGTTATGCATGTAGAGGATTAGATCCCTGTGAGTTATTATCATCACTACTTGTTCTGGTTGTAGTTTCCTCTAGAGTAGTGGTTATGTGAACATGTAAAGGGACGTATGAGTTTTTCAATTTTCCCCATTGGTTAGTTATTTCAGATGTAGAGATGCCAATGTTTGTTTGGATATGTCGAAAGGGTTTATAAAGCAGAAGCTTCGTCTAGCAAAAATCCTCATAGTGTATTGCATGTGGGGCGGGGACATCCCTGTATCACGGGAATATGTGAATAAAAGTAGGGGTTCTTCTTTGTAGCCACTAAGTAACTTTCCTTTGGCTGTTGTAGGACCAGGAATGATTAGCCTCAAAGAGGGAGGTGTTCTCCAATTGTAAAGGGAATTTTCTGTATGCATCTACGAATGAAGGGAATTGTAATGTGTTTCCTAGGTCTGTGAGGACACGTTTGAATACTTGCTTACCGACGGATAGGGTAATAAATGTTCGAATAAAACTGGAGAGGGGGAGTTTTAGTAACATGTGGCATGTTTCTTGTGCACCAATGTCTCGATCAGCAATAGTTTATGAGAGGAATTTGCTGTAGGCCACCTTTATAGGGTTATCGATGTTAACTTCATTAGATATGCATGTTAACATGTGATGGTAGCTTTCTGATTTCTTCTCTGCCTTGGCTACATATTTTGTAATGTATTATAAGACCACATGTCATGACACAATGGGCTAATAGTCAACGTTCGCTCACCATAGTGCTAGCATGTTTGAGTTGTGTATGTTGACTCGTGTGTCATTGCATGTAGGGGTGTACTTTTTTTCACCTGTTTTATCTAAGCCCAAAATTGAATACTCTTGGAGTGGCCAAGGCTTTATATCTACATTAAAGTGTCCCATTTTTTTTTGCAAGTAGGTTTCCATACTACATTTTGTGTGGTGTTGCATGCGGTTCAACAAGTTTTCATAGTCAGCTACAGGGCTGTCTGTAAGTATCCCATATGTGTCTAACAAGTATTGGTCATCTTCTTGTGAACGATGTATCCCAGATTTTCCACTCTCAGGGCCCCTTGGATTCCATGCTGTTACTAATTGGTTGAAGAAAGTATTTGCCACATCAAGTTGAAAGGGGTCATCCCAGTCTAGGACCTCCATGTTTGGTGCATTTGGAAGCCATATAAACCTGTGGATATGAGCCAAGATTCTGTGTTTCCATTCTTACCTATATTTTCACAAAGAGGATCCATTTTGGTAAATGGGGTAGGGGTGGTATTATATGAAAATCTAAGTGGTAGTGAGCTCACCTGTACCAGTATTCTATGCAATGTAGTTTTTTTTGAAGCACCTCCTCTTAAAATATTGTAAATCCTTTTTCCATATATACAGAGACGATATGGGGATGCATGTTCAAGTTCGTGTTTCTCCATTGCTGGCTAGTTGTTGTGGGTGGCATAGGGGCTCCTGGCATTGCTTTGTGTAAATTTGGCCATTTAGTATATACTGCACTTAAAGTGAAGAAAAGCGTAGGGATTTCTAGTTGGGTTATCATATCTGTTAGTTCATGTCTGCGTTTGCACCAAAATGATTTAGTTCCTCACAAATTGGACCCCAAGTGCATTAGTTGCTCTATATTGTGGGCATCTGGGTAGTGTGTAAGTTGCTTGCATAACATCAAAACTGTGGTAGGCAAGTTGTCACCCATATTTTTTGTGAAAATAACAGATGTTGATTGGATTTTGTGGCACAACATAATGTTGAGAATGAAGTAGCAAAAGCACGCATGGCTTCCAAATCTGTTATCATGGTAACGCATTAGGTGCAATGTGTATTCATGCATGTGAACCCTTTTGATCAATGTTTGGTGGAACAATGCAATCCCTGTAGGGAACAAGGTTGGAAAATCCATAGAGAGAAAACCCTCAGTGTTGTATTTGTTGACTGCAACTGAACCAATGTGTGGCCACTCCATTGATTGTAGTGGAGTTTGTTTTTTGCCTTCAATGAAATTTGTTATTTCGTCAACTTTCAAAGTGGTTGGAGGGAGGGAGGACACAGAATATGATGGTTGTCACTCATGGGTATGTGGTGGGGAACTTGGGAGAAGGTCTACTTATGATTCTGCTTCAACATTGTCTGAGATAGTTGAATTGATGCTGTAGGGAAGTAGATATATCAGTACTATGAGGTGGTAGGGAATGCAATGTAGTGTGGTCTAAGACAACATCCTTGTAGTAAGGGTCATGAGCTATTTTGAATTGCGATACAGCCAAAACATGAGATCTACTTACAAAGAATTCGTAAGCTTTATTTGTTTCTCTGATTATTCAGATGATTAAGATGTCCAAGTCTATGATGCACCAAGGCAAGTGTTTAGTTATGGATGAAACATCTTGGGGGAAGCATATGGTGTGGCCCCTATATTTGTATTGACCACCCATAGTGTGAGTCACCTACAATATTGGGTTGACCCTTGCTATCAACATTTCCTCAACTTGTGTAAGTGAGGATAAAACCTTAGGTTGTGGGCCCAGGTCCATGTTATTCCAACTTAAGAAGCGACGATCATGTTTTTCAACAATGCATCTGCGACAGGTATTGACACCTTTGTAAACCCTTGTACATAGCCCAACATATAATTCATTACAACATGAACATGCGTTTGGAGGTGGGAGGTGATCTAATCTTTTGCGGAATTGGCATTTTGTATCTTGGAGTGAATGCCTATTTGGAGTGTGTTCTTTGAGAAGGTTTACATGTTTGGCTACATAGGTTGGTGCTTGTGTGTTCAGCTTTTGTTGTTTCATGCAAGCTATATGACGACAATGTTCATTTAGGTTGTTTTTGTTGACTGCATACCTCAACCGAGCCTTTGCATTTTTCTCAGTTCATGTCAGGCCTGTGTAAAATGAGAAAAAATGGTAACAGTAATTAGGTATAGAAGGTAGTTAATGCATGCAAAAAGTAGAAGTACTTTTGTTTATTTGACGTGAAGTGTAACAATGTATATAAAAACATAATTTTTTGTTTAATAATGTTGACAGTGTTTGCATTGCTGTTATAAAGTGAATTTTTTTACGTGCAAGACGTGTAGCCAGAAAATGTGTGTGTAACAAATAAAACCAAACTTACGAATCCAAAAACCTATATGTGGAGTAGGTGGTATGGTAAGTATGTATTCAAAATTTCCTAACATTGTGTGGGTACAGTATAATATGTTTTCTGAGATAGTGTAGGATCTTTTTCATCAATACATAGTTAAGGGGATGTGAGGAATTCATCTAGTGGGGATTCATGCATGTTGAAATTCATGTCCTTAACTGTAGTGACAATAATGCATTGGGCTTTCTCTTCTGACTTGTAGACCTATAGCTTCGTGGATATTGTGAACATGTAGTAGTGGAATATAATTGGCTTAACAATAGGCCAAAACTTGTCGGGTGTTGGTGCAAGAAGTTGTAGCTCCGGTGCTGATATACCCATGATCGATGTAGCAACTTCATCAAAATCAGTTACCCACGTTGTTCTTGTGCCATCCTCAATGATGAAGTGTAATGCATATCTAAAGTCATAATGAAAGACATCATGCCTGCATTTTTGGCAATACCAAGAGGAGTTTGTAGTTAGCTCAAGTTTTTTCTTGCATTGGTTGTTGTTAACAATTGATGTGCAAGCTGGATAGCTAAATGAGGACATATTCATGTGTATAATTGTTTTTGCGGTGGATAAGGTGAGTGTTTTACTTAGTTGCGAGGAGGATTTTATGCCTGCGATATTGGTTTCCTCAATTTTTTCAATACTCACTGAAGGGTATACAGTTGTCTAGTTGAGCGAAGTAAACCATGCATGCAGTGCATGAGCCTCAGTTATATCAGGATCTATGAAGATTTGTGTATTAGGGCCCGTGGCTAATGTTGTTCCTTTGAAAGATGTAATTTTTTCTCTCTTAATTGCAAGAACTGGTCTTACTGGTGTTTGTGAAGCACATAGTTCACTTAGAAGTTTTCCCTCATTGTCACTGAAAGCACCCCATAACGTTGCCTCAATACATAGTGTCAAGTTATCACTAAGTAGGATTGTGCATTTGTGGTTGAAAGTACTATCACTTTTCCTTATAGTGGAGGGGGGCAGTAATGGATAGTGCAATATCGAGCAGGTCAATGGTGGATTTGGCGGGGGAGGAGTTGATTTTTGCTATTATTTTGAAATGGAAAATATATTGCGGTATGTCCACGGACTGATTTGTACTGAGCTTTACAGAGGATTCCAAGTCTAGGATGATGTCCCAAGGAGTTGTGGAGTTGTAATCTTTTTTTATAGTCTGCAAGGTCCCTCCTTTGATTGTGTATGTTTTACCTACTTGTATTTGGCTGTAGTAAGAAGTTGCAACTTGGTCAAAAGAAGTCACCACTATATCTAAACTACTTTAGTCCATAATGTCGAAGCTAAATAATTTCCCTGTGTGTTTTTCCATATTTTTTTAGGTAACATTTTTTTATGAACCTGCCTTTAATAGTCTAAAGGCTTTGGTAAGGATTTAGCGATTTTATTGGTGTGAGTTGCATGCAGTCTACAGGGTGTCCTTCATGAGTAGTTGGTGCTAAAGTATCAGTGTGGGATGTTGGCATGTGTATGGCCAGTTAGGGAGGCACAACATTGGAGGCAATGGAGCCTATGATGGTGGTGGTTTCTAGACAATAAAATAAAATGGAAATGAATTAGAAAACAAGTTAACGTAAAGTATGAGGGGGTACGCGCTAAACCATAAAGTGTGCTAACTAATTTATTGTCCACATAAAGTGTTTTTTTAGAAAATAAGCACGTAAAGATATATACAGTGGGGAAGATGTTCATATAACACAAAAAATTTCATGCTCATTCAAAGTAAAGTATGAAACATATGTATGGAAAATATAATGTATATCTCATGAAAGGTAATATACAAAACTTCTGTCAGGGGTTTTAAAATGGAACAAGTACAACATATTTATATAAGTATAGGATTTTTCGAGTCAGTCCTTCAAAAAGAGGTTTCTTTGGGTTAGTATAAAAGAGGTGGGCATATGTATGAGCATTGAAAAGTCATAGTAGGGGTGAGGTAGGGGCTAAAATTATAGGGATGCAAGGTAAGCATTGAATGCAGCTCTAATGTAGTGTTCCTCACCACCAGAGTAGTACTGGTCATAGCTTAACGCACGAAGGAAAGTGTACAATGCTTCAAGCATAAGGTATGTTGCATATACCTTTTGCATCATGTCTAGGACAATGGTTAAATCTCTATCGAGAACCATCGCTGATGGGATTAGAGACTCTGAAATCCTACCAGAAATGGTTTAGCATGTAGTTGCAACAGAAGTAGCCAAAGAATGGATAGAAGTTGCAAGCGGTGGTTGGACACTTTGTATTGAGCTTTGGTTGGTGGCTTCCTGGGTTGCATACAACTAAGGGGACCCATTTGAAGCTACCAGATCAATAGGAGGGCTCCCGAAAATGGCACTAAAGGTATCATCAGATATCATGATAATGGATGGACTTCCAATTGGAGTGGCCATAGTACCTGAAAATAACAAGCAACTTTGTTTAGTATAAAACATTTTTCTACTGACAAGTAAAAATACACACACACACACATATATGTTATGAATTTCAATAATTTGTGTAGCATTGAAGGTGGGAAAAAGAGATATTGTAGAATAATTTATTTTGGCCATGATAACAAGACATCTTAAGCCTGCATACTCCAAATCCTAGACATTTCATCTATAACATTTGTTTATTTGGAGATTATATCTCTAGAACATGCAGTATAAGTCCCCATCATGTATACCCACAAGTATGTAAACAAATTCAGGCCAATTGTATCTTTGATTAACTAGTTAACAACCTATCGTTAAGGGTAATCAATCTACTAGTGAAAATAAGCTAACAAATATTATCACTCATTCAAATTCTTGGTATATTTGGGGTGTCTGATTTAAAAATACTTTGAACCCTGTAATCAAATATAAATTGTACAGTCAAATGGGATGAACTCACCAACAGTAAGGCAACCCATGTCTCCAGCAAACATGTCAAAAAAACATATTCTAACAATAATGGAGCTTTTTATAGTCTTATTATTATTGTCTTCGGTGTTATTCATGTATAAATCTATAGTAGGAATTTTACAGGACAAGAATTCATAATCTTTAGTCCAAAGACAGGACCATGATATTTAGTGAATGTCATGCAATTGAGATGGAGATGTAGTAAAAACAACATTTCAATAGGAAAAATGCTTTGTACATTCTTTTCAGTTAGAGAACTACTCAAGAATTCAAAACATTGTAAAAAACATTGGCTCGATGAAACTGAAATTGCAAAGAAAATTACTGTTTGATTATCCAATTTGAGGGTAACATAATATACATATGTCATTAGCAAGGGATTATTCAAAGTAGATGCCTTCCGAATAATAGTTTATAGGAAGAAGTTTCATGAACACTGTCTATGAGAATGGTGTATGTAACTATTTTTAAAACCAAAAAGAGAAAGAATAATACTCGCAAGACAGCACACTGTTAGAAAGTTGTGGTTTACAGCCATTTGAAGGTATATTAAGACACTTTTTTATGTAGGAAGATTTGTGATTACCAGAAAATGAGCAAGACAAAAGAAATACGATTTGTGGAGACATGAAAATCCAAATCAGAGGTGAAAATATTGTTGCCAGTTGTGAATTCAAGGTCATGAATAAAAGAAAAATTTTAGACATGGGGACTAAACTTGCAATTTACTAAACTCACAATTTACATTCTAATAAAAGTGTGCGTGGGCATATGACAGTGAGACTAGAGGAGTCCCTGAAGACAAGGAGAAATAATGCAAGTTAAATTTAAGAAAAATATGCCCCCATGAGCTTGCAAAGGTTTTAGAACCTCCAAAAAATAAATATGTGAAAGAACAGAACCAACAAATTGGTGATTTTTGACCTGTAGAGTCTATTTTCCTAGCCTCTTGATCATGAAAATGTGGCCTTCAGAGGAAAATGATTTCTATGGGTATGGTCAGTTAGCTACATACTGCTCATTGAGGATGTATAGATATAGGAAAACAAATCACATTATTACAAGGGTAGGAAAAAGTAATCCTAGCTTTATAGAAGCACTGAATTTAGCAGTCCATAATAAAAACAAGAGGAACTCCTGTTGCTCAAGGGAAGTTCAACCAGAAATACTAGCTATTCAACTCTTAAAATATGAGATCCTTAGACTTGATCAATCAGATAAAGGGTCCATAAGATTATCAAAGGTGTATGCTCTTGTTGAAGTGATATCAAGACATGGTAGTTGCCTACTCTTTGAAACTGTTCTGGTTATGTGATATCAAAAAGAAAAAAAAGTAGGCAGTGACTTAATTATACAAAGGGAGCATAATAGAAAGGCCACAATGGCATAGCAACAAAAATATAATTTGCAAACCTCTTATATTTCTGAGATGTGGTGTATGTGAGGAGAGAAGGGTGTTACAAGTGCTAGTAAAATCAATCCATTGGAGATGGTGCAAGATGAAAAATTAAAAATGTAGGGGTGTATTTATAGACAGAGATAGTTTAAGCAGACCTGTAAGAGAAGGACAATAGCTAGAAGAAAACAAACACATAAAGGAAGTTACAATAGATCCACTATTGTTTCAACAACTAACAGTTATGAGAGGAACAATTTTAGAGTCATTGATTGGATATGCATGTAGGAGGGAAATCTTGTAGATTGCAGCATTATAATGGCGGCTATATGTCCCCTTCAAATTGCTGGACGTAATATCCAAAAATTAAAGGAAAAAATCAATTTTATTTATTGCAAATTGCTGGACTTAATATTACAAATTGATGGACGTATTTATGCAGTGTGTTGCATACGTAGTATCAAAGACAGATGGCATTATGGAGTAGGTGGCTGGGAGGGTGGGTGGAGTAGCTGCAGCTTGCACGATTACTATTCATTATTTTTTGAAAGGTTGAAACTTATATAGTCTGCATTGGTATTCATTTTCAAACCTCCTCCCTCTAGATAATATCTAATTCCATCGGAATAAAATGTTATATGTAGTGTGTTTCTAGAAATTGACACTTTCTAGCAATGCCTTCTTCAAAGTAAATGCCTTCCGGTGAATAAAAAAGGTGGGGGCCGAACCCCCCACCAAATAAGTTTTTTTGGTAAACCTGCGTTGGAAACATTTACAGTTGATTCAACATTTATAACATAGCCCACTCTGATTTATGTGGTTTTTCTAATTTTGGACATTTCCATTATATATATATATTTATGTATATTTTTTTTTATCAATCTAGTTTCAGGTTTTCATTAAAAATCAGAGATCTTCTTACACATAGACACACATACATACAAGTGTGTGTGTGTGTGTGTGTGTGTGTGTGTGTGTGTGTGTGTGTGTGTGTGTATGAGTATATTCACTTGTTTATTCATCCAAGGAAAAGAAATGTAAATACTACAAAAATGTAGATCTATTTCGGCAAATATTTCGAAATAAACTATCAACAAATAGAAAATTTAAGATTTTATAGCGCAAAAGCCACATACCAAAATGGGTATTTTTATTGAAATAAACTTATAATAAATCATAAAATTTACAAACTCTTGAATATGGTAGAATATAAATAGAAAAATAAAATAATATGGATTTAGGATGTGTATATCCATCCCCAAGCTTTCTTCCCCTCTCCCATAGCTTCCTCCTCTTCCATCTTCCATTAACCTACAGAACCAAAATTAATGAAATGAGAAAAAGGATGAATAAAATCTCTCCTTAAGATATTTTAGGGTTGGTTTGAAATTATTCCATCCAATGGTCAATATTGGTCTCATCCTAGGGTTAAGATTGTCTCCTACAAATGTTAGGTGAGGGTTGGTGAGATATATCATTTGATCACATGGGTCCTCTTTTGAATGGGGCCACTTGTGTGGTTTGAAAGTTAGATAACTTATTGATTTTATTTTGATTTAATTTAAATAAACTACGTTCCTTAATAATTTAGACCCACTTTTATATTGGAGAATTAAATTACTAGTTTTGTGTAAATGAAAAAGCTAGTTTAGTTATGAACTTTAATTTTAATTATTGCTTGACCTTAGACACCTATGTATTAAATTAATTTATGATTAATTGAATGAAATATTTTAAACCTACTCATAGATTAAATTCATTATTTTATTTAATAATATTATTTAAGTTATTTTGTGATGACCATTTGAAACCTAAGATTAAACTTACTGTCGTTTTCATTTCCTTTAACAAAAAAATATTCCGTAATTTTTCTAGTATAACCTTTGGTTGGCTTTGGGTTTTTTGTGTAATTTTTATTATGGGATTTACATTTGGTATCAGAGCCATGGGTTCAACACTTGGACCCCAGGAACACTATAAAACACTAAAAAAAAAAAAAACCTAGTGCAACTTTAAACCTAGTACAGACAACTATGCATGATGTTTTGAAACATAAAAAATTTTAAAAGCTGAAAACAAAAGCATAGATGATTACAAAATAATTCTCACCTTACTCTGTGTAGGAGGCACAAACAAGACAAGGGATTCCTACATGTAGACCTATACCTACCACCGCAAGATCAAGTAGTAGCAACTATCCTGCCTCAAATATTGTAGACACTACATGAGGTTAATGTCACTATATGTAGAGGATTGTTAGGTGGGTGACCTAGCAGGAGAGACATAGAGCTGTTAGTGGAGGCTCGTGTGCCTTCCCATCAAAGTATAGAGGAGAGGATAGATAAATCCCATGTGGAGTCAGTTAGATATGTGTCACGTCCTAGGGACCTCAAAGATTGAGATGTGATGCTCATAGATAGCTCAAAGATTGAGAGGTGATGCACAAAGCAAGTTTGAGTGCATAGGTTCATCAGGGACCTAAAACTTGACTTGGGTGGGGAAGTGCATATTCATTTCCCAAAAACATTATCACAGGCTATGGAGAAGGCCTATATTGCAGAGGAAACCATGGGGAATACTGAATAGGCATAGGACAAAGTGAGGAGTCACATAAAATAGCTGTAGGACAGTAGATCAGGGGGATAAAATACTCCTCCTCGTGGTGGGAACACTTCAGCACAATCTTCCTTCCGACCTTCTCCACCTCCTCAACAGAATCAATAAAAATAAACTCGACCGCCCTTTTGACCTCCACAATGCCATGATGCTTGGAGAGGGCGTAGCATGAGACCTCTAGCTAGGGGGCCCAACATGACATATGCTCTACCTCGAGCATAGTCGATAGGAGCATGTCCACCACAACACTCATAGATATCTATGCTAGCGTCATCAGGTTCCTCAACATGTACTACTAGGCCACCTCGAGGACTATCTGCACAGTGGATAGGAACATGCACTTGTTATGGTTGTGGTGTTCATGGACATCATTGGAGAGAGTGCCTTCAGAACCCTGTTAATTAAGGTAAGGCACCTGCTTCTGAGCATACTATTGGTAACATGGCTAGGAGCCACAGGATATATGTAGTGGTTGAGAAACACTAGGAAGAACACTAGAGCATGGTGATAGAGACCATAGGTAGTATCGGTGGTATTTCTACACCTATTTTATTTGACTCAGGATCATCAGATTATTTCATTTCTCCATCTTTAGTCGAGTGTTTTAGGCTAGTGGAAGTTAGGCAGGGCCTTAGTTGAGTCAATAAAAACTTGTGCATATTATTACCTTAAATAAAGCAAGGTATACCTTAACCTTATCAAATAAACCTTGTACGAGGTCAAAGAAGTCAAACAAAAGAAATTATTTTATTTCATAGGGAAATTATTATTTTACACATGCCTATAGGTGGTCACCACATTTCAAGTTGAATAATTTTGTGAAGTATTGGATATCAAAAAAATTATTTATTTTTCTTGCACAGATGTATTATTTTACATTTGATCACTGTAGGACAAAAAAAAGATAAAGACAAGATACCCTTGCAAGTGGGTGAATATGTAAGTGCTACATCAATGATTAAGTATGATTATCTAATCAACATCAAAGAATAAGTTGCATGCACATTAGAGGAGACTTGGATAACAAGCAAGTGGCTAATATTACCCAAAAATATTCACCCAAGTATTTTAATTTCATCAAAAATAAAACAATAAACTAAACTTTGACTAGAGTGTATTTTTGTAACTAAGGTTATTACTGCCTCATTGTAATCAACATTTGTTATTTTTATTCCTTTATTTATTCACAATAAAGGAGTAAAATTAGCATGCATGGGAAAGCGCATAATGTAGTCTATTGTTAGGAGGGTTTGGGTGAAATATTTTTACTATATATTGTGTGCACTAGCAAGGCACAAGGGAGGATTTTTTGGATGTAGGAGTGTTGAAGCAAATTTTGCCAATTTTTCCCTTTGAATGAGGACCAATTATTTCCCTTTCCAATTATTTTCAGTGGTGTGTATATTTGTGTTATCTCTTGTGAATGTTAATTCCCTTGTTTAATTACCTTACATTGCTACAACTCTGGTATTTTCTGGATAGTCTTAATGTGCATGTTTAACTTTCTCTGTTGTTGTGATTTATCCCTTAATACATAAGTGTTTTGCCTTAATATTCTGCTGAAAACCATTGGTTCATGCATCTACAATTTGTTCTCAATTTTATTGTGCATGTACTCAGTCATAGGCCTCAATAAATTTGATGTATCACCTCATTAATATTTAGCTACAACAATATTTTTACCCTTAAAACCCCCAAAAATTAGTTTAGGATACATTAATAAGAAACCAACCTTGATACCGAAAACTCACCTCAACAATAGGTATACCCACAGACCTAAGGTGTTTCAATTGTATCTATGGAATTGAGAGATAAAGAAAGCTTAGAACACCTATTTTAATATTTGAACAAGGGTGCCCTTATGAGAGATAACACAACCCTAGTGTATGATTCCTCCATAAGTTGTCTTCATGTGTGATCCTTCTTAGTATTGAAGAAATTGAAACTGTAGAATGAACTTAAAATTTTTCACTCTATGGAACCCTACATTTTAAGTAAATAAGAGCCCAATTTTGAGTTGTCATCATAGTCAATATGTTTAGCGACATTGTTGTGAAGTCGACGGTTATGAATGATATGGTCAAACTTTATCTAAAGTGGTTCCCTTTCATGATTGGTTATCATGTGCATAGTAAGGAGAATGTGTTCTCTTCAGGTCCGAGTTATGTGTTAGTGGGAAAAGGTTTGCAACTACTCTTGAAAGTCTCCTTTAGCAGGTGGGATTATTAATGAAGTCAATATTTAACACTTGTTGTACCCTCCCTCTCATTCTAGGCACTATTATCGTCACAAATAAAATGTGTAGTACTACACCTAAAAAATGTATACAATAGATCATTTCCATAACTTAAGAATCATTTTTTGAAGAAATGACTATGCGGTGTAACTATTATCCAATTTTTCCCCTCGGGAAAAATTAGACAAAAAAAGAACTTACACGTAGCGAAAATGAAAGAGTTGATTCAGTCATGGAGCATTGCATTTTCTAGTTGGGCAAATAAAGTTAAAACGGGACGAGAAAATTGCAAAGAATTTCAGAAAAATAAGAAGCTTTGAATTCCTTATTTTTGACTTCGGAGGTGGAGCAATTCGACATTTTCAATATTTTAGTGGGCGAAAAGGCATAAAAAAAGTGTGAAATCCCAAAGTTCGAAAGCCTGAAAGTTTAAAATTTTGGACTTTCAGGTTTTAGAGTTTCGGAGGTTTCGAAAGACAAATGGGAAAATGAGGAAAACATTCGGAAATCTAAAAATCTGAAAGTTTGAAGTTTCAGACTTTTGGGTTTTAGAGATCTTGGTGAACACAAAGGTGGAAAAAATTTAAAAAGTTTCGAAACCTGAAACTTTGAAAGTCCAAAATTTTAGACTTTCATGTTTCAGGGTTTCAAAGATCTTGGTGAGTGTGAACATGGAAAAAATTCAAAAAGTTATGAAACCTAAAAGTCTGAAATTTCAAACTTTCAGATTTCGAGGTTTCAGAGATCTCGGAAAGGAAAAGAGTTCCAAAATTCTGAAAGTCTGTAATTTCAGACTTTTGAGTTTCAGACTTTCAAAATTCTCAAAGTACTCATGTAAATGAACAGTTTTGTGGGTCCAAAGACAAGATGTCTAAAATTTTGAATCCTGAAAGTCTAAAATTTTGGACTTTCGGGTTTCAAAGTTTCGGAACTCTCAAGAAAAGTTGGCAAATGAACAATGTTTCAATATTCGAAATGAAAATTTATGAAAGTATGAATTTTTGTATTTCAGAGGTTGCATGCATTTCAGACTCTGAAAAGGGGATAGATCCAACCACCCGCCATTTTTGTAGAATGACACCTCGACCTTTAGATGGCCATAAATTTTGACTGGGAGCTCGGATTTGCACAAGAGAGGACTTTTGGGAAATATCTCGGTGTCTACAATGCAACTAAGTTATTAAAAATGAATAAATACAATATTCCATTTTGGAGGAATCTCCAAGTTTCTCACCTACCACCAAAATGAGGTATGGGCTTCCTTTCTTGCCCATCAAGGAAAAAGTACATAGAGGCATGGGTTTTGTAGTGACACCAATCATTGTTGCAAGAAAATTCAATGCATTCTAGGGTGGTTGAAGCAAGAATTTGAATTCTTCTCATATCCTTCTCTCATTTTCCCTATATATTGTAATGAGGGACATTTTTCAAAAGGTTGGACAGTTTGGTTTTGCACCCTCCCTTCTTCTCTTGTCTCAAGTGAATTTGTGGAGTTCAAACCTCCCATCTAAACTGTAAATGAAATCTTGCCTCTTAGCCATCATAATGCACTGTATCAAATATTTGGAGCAATAATATAAGTTTGTGGATGATTTCAACCCTCTCTTGTGTTCATTTTTTTCTTCTGGTCTCTCATTGCAATCTTGGTTATCTATGTATGGTGGTTGTATTACATTTTTAGTAGTTTGTGTTTAATGGAAAAGTATGTGTTAATAATTCCTTTGGTGCATCACCTTTGTTAGATTATATTTAATTTCTTGTAGTCTTCTTACCCCTGTCTCCTTGCCAAGTTAGATTATATTTTAGGATAGATCCTCTACAATTTGAATGTGTGCATCTGAAAAGAGGAATAGGAATTGGCCTTCATCCGGAGAGATTTACCAATTTCAAAGTCCCACACTTTGGGAAAAGCTCCATGTTATGCAATCACACTGATAGTTTCAACCCATCGATTTGCAAACATTCAGGGGTGGTGTGATTACGTGTCAATAATAACCTTACCATATAAGGAGTGACTAGAACTAACGCTTCCTTATTATCCTAGTGGACTACCAAGTCTTACAAAGTTAGATCTAGAAATTAACTTCATCATCAAATGAATACCTTGTGAGATCCAGAAGACACAAATGGAGCTAGTGAAATAGACTAACTATGGCTTAAACTCTTGTTAATGATCTCTTTAGTTGCTCACAAGTAAATGTGTTACCTTGGCTAGTGATAATATAACATCATGGTATTTTTTGGAGGCTTTATAGGGTAAATATGTTTACACACCTTACTTTGATCTATAATAGGGTGTAGATCCCCGAGTGTAAATTGGACTTAAACTATACCTTAGTTGATTAGGAAGTTAACTTGTGGGTTTAAAATTGTAAGTAAATCCTTACAAATGAAATTGATTTTAAAGATGCTGACTTAAGAGAAACAAGGAAACTAAAAACTTGGTCCTGTAATCCCTTGTTATGCCCTTTTATGACATTAAGAATAAAATAAATTTCAGATGTGGAATCGTGAAATGTGGAAACATGGGATCTTACCATGGAAACAAATCACTTGTGGTTCATGTGTAGTCATAATTCTTATAATCATATACTTCTTTAAGACATTAGAAAAGTACTTTCGTAACTCTTTTTGTTATAAAGTGACACCAATAAGAGACCTAACAAGCAATTTAAATGAGATGAAAAAAAACAAGAGTATATGTGATAATGGTTTAGGAACAAAATTTCACTTGAAGTCCTTATGGTCGATTTAAGCATTGAATTTTTGTTGAGAATGGACAAAAATATATCCTGGTGGGACTAGGCAATTGAGCCAATATAGAGTCCACTAAAAATAAAAATTATGACATGTAAATGCTACATTGACTCATACTAAATTTGGAACTAAAATAACCATAAAATGAAAAACAAACCTTTAACGTAAGAAGAAGTTATTGGGAGAATCATAGTTTCTTAAAGTTGACTTTAATTATAAAATTATCTATCGATAATTAATGGGATTCGATAAAGGAATCAATCATGCATTCTCCTTTAAAGAATATTGCCTTGCAAAGTAAAGTAATTGAAAATTATACAGTAGGAAATTTTCAACCTTATGTGTTTAATTCTCTTGAAAAATATAAGGTCATACAATGGAAACCTAAATTTAATGAAGATGTAAACCATAAAAAGGCCATGTCGAGGAGTATGCATACCTGACGTGTCTTACTGTAATTGGCTCATTGTCTTGGTTTACGTCATTGAGTATTACATTAATGGGTACCCTATGTTATCTTATTTTATGAGTGGGTTCATGTTTATGTAAACATCTTATGTGTTGTTGAGTGTCTCTACTTCAAGCCCTTGTGGTGTTGTGTAGTGAGCAATGTAAGTAAAAAAAAATTATTCTAGTATTTTTACTGTTGTATTTGTGTGTATAAAATGTGGGCGTTTCATTTTGGTATCAGAGTGGAGGTTCATGCTCTCAAACCTCTAGGACGGATTGGAGTTTTGATGATTTTTACATGGTGGTGGTGGAGATTGGGAGAGTAATGTGATATATTTTGTTATGTGACCAACATTTTAACTATGAATTATGAACACACATGTTGTGCATGTCACTTAGTGCATAATTGTTACCATGTTGATGTGCTTGTGATGAGAGCATTCACTCTCTTTTTCATGGATTCATTGAGGATTTCACATGTGATATGTCACCTTGGTGTGTGTGAAAATAATTTTATTGTGGGTTTTGGAGTGTTGGAGTTTCTTGTTATTCTATGGTATGGAGGTGTGTTGATGTCTTGCATGAAACAAATAAGTGTGGGGTGAATTGGATTGTATTGTGATGTCACCACCGTGTTGTGATGACTTGTGTGTGTCACCATAATGTATTACAATTGATCATATGTTGTAATGTTATGTATTGTTATTCATCATGTGTGTAATTTTTGTAATATGAGATTATTCATGTTATGAATTAGGGGCGTATGGGGATCATATGACCCCTATTGTGAAGTACTTGCACCTTGGGTACATTATGTGGAAATGTGGTCTATTATAACACGTGAAAGTAATAATTGTGTTATACCTTATATATATATATATACCATGTGTAAGACACTATGGTTAATGTATGTGAATCACCATTGTCTTAGTATTGTAGTCATGTGTTATGTTGTGAACCTTATACTAGACGACCCTAAGGGGAACAATTGTTAAGTGTGTATGTGGGGAGAGAGGAGGTGTGGACCAAGTTTTCATAATCTTGAGCCGAGTACAACTGAGGAAATGGAGTCTTATATAGACTGAAAACCCATTTCTATCTGTTTAGTATACTTTGAGCTTGCTCAGTATATTATGGATGCACACCACCTTAGGCTCAACTTATACAAACTAACATCCCCTGCTCTCTCCTATTGGGTTGTCCATCGAACAATCCTATGTTATTTTGACTATGTTGAGCCTTGTGGGAGTATGGAGGGATGATTCAAATAAAGATGATGACAATTGTATTATTCGATATGTTATTTTTTGAGCTAAGGCTTGATGTCTAAGTGCCAGCGACTCATTGAGTACCCCTTTGGTGGACATATAAGGCAACATAGTTATTGTGATGTGTTATTTCTCTATAGATCTTTTATTTTTAAATTAAGCATTTTCCTTTTTCTTGCTAAGAACTAGTAGTTTTATTGATTGGTGTGTTCTTATATTTTGGGAATTTTATTTGGTTGTTGCACTAACATGTAAATTTTTGCACTAATTATGGCTATTTGGCCATTTTTTTTCTTAGCTTTAAATTTACGTATCAAGTTTGATTTTTTTATAGCCTAGCCCAAGGCTTGGGATTTTTCCACTTGGAATTTGAAATGGATTATTATGCTGGTTTTAATGTCATAATGTGTTTGAATAGGGTCATGGGATTCACCGTGGAGTGCTTGAAGCTATGGACCCACTTCATTGTGTGGGGGTACACCCCAAAGAGTTATAGATAACTAGCGGATTGTTGAACCACGAGTTATTATGTCACTTGGGTTAGGGAGCCTGGAATCTATGTGCATAGGGCCATAGGGTGACCGACCTCCTTGAGGGAGACATAAGAGATTAGAGGGAGGCGTAAGAGACTTGAGGGATACATAAGAGACTTGTGTGTGTGTGTGTGTGTGTGTGTGTGTGTGTGTGTGTGTGTGTGTGTGTGTGTGTGTGTGTGTGTGTGACTAGTGCACATGGAGATATTTTGTTTTGTGATGATTTGGGAGGTATACGAAGTTGCTTTGTGATGCTTTGAGAGGTATAGGGAGTTGTTTTGTGATTCTTTTTGAGGTATATGGAGTTATTTTGTGATGTATTGGGAGGTGTATGTTACTGTATTATGATTTATGTGTACTCATGTAAGTCTGGTTATATTTTGTGATGTGAGGATCGATGCTTCTCATTGAGGGTACATTTTGATTCCTTTTTGAGACTATTTATCTATAATTATTATTTTGAGTTGCGTGAAACCTTTTTATGTGTACCTGTGGGAAATTCCATGTTGTTGTAGTTGTTTATGTTATGAGTACTTTTGTGTCTAAAGAATCTGTGATAAGTACTATGTTGTGAGTGTTATGTATGTTCTTTCCATGGTTTGGTTGAGTTCTTGTGATGTGATATAGTACTGAAGGTACATATCATGATGTCTTATAAACCATTAGTGTTATGTTTGGCTGTAATGTGGTATTATGATGTTAGTTTCATTTGGGAACCCACAAAGAAAAATAAATAAACTAATATTTTAAAACAATGAAATATTAAGAGATTGAGATTGATAAATATTGTTACAGGAAAAAAGTAATTAGGTAATAATGTAAACTAAAAATTATCAATCTTCACAAAACATTAATAACTTTTCAAACCTTGCATTATTCCTTATGGTTATGCTTTAGCAACAAGTATCTTATCCTTGGTGACATGAGTCGCTGAATGTTCCTCCTTGCTTATGAGTACCCTATTCTAACCTTGGAATTGCATTGCATCGAGGACAATGCTCTTATAGGGGGATGGAAATGTAGTACCCAATGCATTACTAAAAAAAATTAAAAATAAATAAAAGGATGGAATTTGCATGGGCTGGTGGGTGAAGTGATTTTGGTGAGAATAGACAGGAAAGTGACATGTGTTAGGAGGAAGATCATAGTTGTCAACCTTAGTAGGTGGGAGATTGACTTGTCCTAAGATTCCTATAGACCTGTCATTTCCTTGCATAATAATACAAGAACTTTATTGTGAGATCCAAGGCATTGACCTGGATGAAACCTGTATGTACCCCAAATTGTAGGGTACTGCACCATCGGAAAGATGTTACACATACCCTAATGATGATATAGGTCTCCTTGCAAGGTGTTCGGAATCCAGAAAATCTTACCAAGTATATGTTTGTATCCCGCATGCCTCGCTCAACCTCCGCATGCTTTGTTTTTCCCTCTGCCCCCCCTTTTCTTTGAATTTTGGTCTTCAGTGATAAGACCGTCCCCCTACCTGGGTGGCGGTCCCATGACCACCGCCCAGGACAGGGCGGCTGTCCCATAACCACTTCCCTGCATAGGGTGGCAGTCCTATTTGCGTTTTCCAAAAAGTTCAGACGATCGCGTCAAAATGTAAATCTTAAATTTCTACCCGCATTCTTTAGGTAATTTTCTTTGCATTTATGTTTTGGCCACCTTGTGAATAGTGTTTTCACTTTGTTTAATGGTAAAAGAGTTCAATTCCAAGTTACCTTCTTGTGATTGCATTTTCTATAAATAGCTAGCTTGTTTTCAAACAAATGGCCCCTCTCCTTCTCTATTTAATCATTCATTCTTTGAGTTTCTTGCTTAGAATTCTATTAGTTTCATTTTTTCTTCCATTTTTGGTCTTTCTTTACTGTTTAGATATCATTTGATCTTCTTGGTTCAGTCTTTCTTCATTGTTGTTCCATGCAAGTTAGTATAGAGTAAAGTAGTTTCATTTGTAGATTGGAATCCATTAGAGTTGCAGGTTCTATTCATCACAAAGGATAGTTTCAAGAACTGTCGACATATTTGTGTTGTATTCCCGCAATAAATCCCGCTAGGAATTACATAGTCAAGCTCTGTTCACTTGTGTTATCCCTCTCCTAGTCACATTGTATTCGGTCTATATCCAAAGATTTCATTGTTCGAATACCTTCTTCTGTTGATGCTATCATATACATGCTTTTCTGGATTCACGAGAACACAAAGGAACAAGGAGATCACACTGAGGGAAAAAAGTCACACACAATTGGATTTACCACTATTCTGTAAATGCCAGGTTTGAGCTATCAAAGTTCTAGTTACAACATATCAAATAGAGTAGCAAATTATTTCATTTCGTTCAAAGCTTTCTCTTGATATCTCCATGGAAGCTATGGGGATTGATAGTTTCTGATAAAATATGATTCATTCCTCACTTCTGAGTTAGGATCGAGAGTGTTTTCAATTTAAAACAATTAGTTGCTTAAATATTTAGGATAAATTCACAACTACACAGGCAAGTAGCCACACTAGGTATTTTGTTTGTTTTAATTCTGTTACTAGATTAGTTGTCCATTTTCTAAATATATTAGAATAACTGCTATTTCATTTAATTCAAATACTTCATCGAAAAATACAAAAATAAAAGAATACATGCATAGTGTAAATATATCTTTCATGATTACTTTATTAATTTTAATTAGAAAGTTGAATCGTTTTACATGACAATCACAGGACCTAGAGAGCTTAGAGAATATATATTTGAACCAGTAGTGCCTCAACCAAATCTACCCAAAACATTAGCTGATATAGATAAGACCTTAGGATACAGGTTTTTCGAGTAACGAAAAACCTATAAGCAATTAGTGAACAACTGAGAGGGTTAAATATCGAAGACGACAGGGCGTACACATTTTGGTCAAATCATACTAACTATAGACTGCCTTAATAAAATATCTGAATGATTATACAAGGATTCGAAAGAGAACGAGTATTTGGTTGTGATCCTTTAGTTCCACAACACGACGTAGGATACCTCCTCGTTGACATAGATACTAGCTTACACATTCAAGTTGCTAGATTACCTGTAAGGTATTCTAAGAAAATTATACAACTTCTAGTTCTAAGCATAGAGGCTGAAAAGGCGTATGATTATTGGATAGTCGGAAGAAGGGATTAATTCTCCACATGACCATAACATCTCCACATGACCATAACAGGTCCACAACAACCACGAACTCATGGTTGTGATCCCCAAGTCCCACAACCCAATGGGCCTGTAAAACAGTTAAGTATTGACACTGGTTTACGAATGCTAGTATTTACATCCTCACCACTCCCGCCAGATATCATAACGTAGTTCTCCATATCAAATATAGAAGCTAATCAATCTAATATTTTATGGACTAGACCAGAAAACCACCCATAGTTCACTACAAATCCACTAAACCTCCTATCACCAATTTCATGACCTTGTCTGGAGATATATACGAAGCTCCCACAGGTCACTTCCCACATATCCAATAACCAATAAACAGGATCACGACAGAGATGGACATTGATTAGAGCCTCCAAATAGTTATTATATCTGAGCAAACCATTACACTAATTCAGGTTAGGAGGGCCTTCTTTGCCTTAGATTCATAGATTCCATTAATGCGTATTGAGGATATAAGATTACCCAATTTGTTTTTCTGTATCCATTTATACTCCACATTCACTGGCCATCTCAGCATGACCTCAGGAGGTCAGGTATGAGGAAGAGGTACTTGTAGTTTCCCATGCTCGCATGTCACTTTTCCATCGTACAAAACCCAAGTTAACATTGTAAATTATTAGTAATTGGATGCTTCCCACAAGAGAGAATGCAGGGTGTCTGTGCAAAAGCATATATCTTGCAAAAGTTGTCCCAAAATCATTCCAGTTATTGGTTAAAGAACAATCCTGCATGTCAAGATAAATTTGTAACTGTAATATCTTCTCATTGTCCATGTGTGAATTAACTGATCTAGATTTATATGTGTCTGAAGTAGGTTCCATTTATTTGATAGGAAAGGGGGTCCACTGTCACCTACTATTATGCTGTTATATGTAGAAACAAAAGATAAGATAGAGGAATTCTGTCAGATATGGTAGTTGCAAATGATCTGGTAGTCATGGATTCAAAACATGGGAGCGTATACTTGGCATGTGAACTAATTGAAAGACATCCCAAAGAGATTTGGCCTCATGGATGGAAATGATTGTAGTATGGGCACAAAATGAGTTTGTTAAAACAACCTTGTTTCACCATATGCAACCAACAAGTGTGCAACTTGATTAGCTCCATGATTTCTAGCATACACACACAACGAGTGCCAAAATATTTGTATCTTTGAAAATAGGGTATGGGCATCCACCAAAGCATTATGGAGAAGAGACTTTTGTCAAATGTTTTAGTTGTAAGTGCCATGGTAGATATGTATGAAAAAAGAATGGAAGAAAGAACAAACCATGTGAAACGTTTGACAAAATGCCTGAAGAAATGTACGTTCATGGAATCCTTGAACTACAGGATATGCAAATAATGGGTTTTTTAGAAAGGATTAGAAACTTTCAAGAAAATGTAATTGACAGGTAGAAATCATGTTCCATTGGTCATTGTATAGTGTTAGTGATAGAGCTGGGAAGTGAATGTCTCAGTATTTTATGGCTTTGGGGTTTAGTGTAATTAAAAAGAGAGAGAGATAAAAGGGAAATAAAGACCAAATGTGTGGATTGCAAAAAAAAAAAAAAAAAAAAAAAAACACATAAAATAAATGTGTTGTTATGGACACCCACAAGTAGAACGCAATTGTCTAAACAAATGCCTAAAAGAAATGTGATTGATGGACTGAGGGGATTTCAAGATATGGGCATCCCATTCTTGGATAATGTTAGAGGAACGTTGTTAGATGTTGCAGTTTCTTGTCCTCTGGTATACCATCATGAAAATTGTGGAAGATTTTGTGGAGCCCGTGATTTTTCTGAAAAAATGCAAAGGAAATGGGGTCCCATAAAATGTGTTGTTGCGGTTCTTCTTAAAGAAGGCATGGTATCCTTTACTTCATCTTATATAATTTCCTGGTTCTTAATTTGCATTATAACAAAAATATTAACCATTAGATGCTTTTAAACTATTGAATATTTTAACAAAAAAATTAGTGTTAAACGATAAAATCCCACCTCATGATTTATGTAACTGATTTACGCTTGACCATCAATTGTGCTTGCTACCTCAACCTTATTCATTATTAGACCTAGGGTATCAAAATTTAGAGTTCCTGTCTTTTGGTATTGGCAAGAGAAAGATAAGTTAACTGAAACAACCATTTCTATCTACCTCACAAATTTAGGAAAATGTGATTTTTAGAGACTCATAATATAACCACCTGAACCTTGAAAAAAAGATGTTAATGTCAACCTGTGTAGTGTGTTATGTGGGGAGTCATATTAAACCATAGATCAACCTTGATCATCTATTTTTGGTCTCTTTTCCACCCTTGTAGGATCTCAGTTACCTTATTTTGACACCTTTAGGAAGTTAAAAAACTTAAAGGTGGGATTTTGTATCAGCTCGCCATGTGGGACCTGAACAATGAAATGTTTTTCTTCCTTTGAAAACCTCTAGTATTTTTACTAGACAATTTCCTAGAACCTTGAGTTTGGGAAAATTACATTCCTGGATAGTTTGGCAAAGAGGTTTTGTAGGCCTCTAGTCATAGTTTGACTAGGTCAAATTGGATCAATTATGATTGGTGGCTCCAAAAAACCCATCATCATTTGAAACACGTTTGCTAGTTTTCAGTCCCGTTGACTCTAGTGAATCATCCATATATAGGGTAACTTGTAGGAAATTTCTCGTTGCACGTTCCTCCATCGAACATCATTTTTGGACATGGTTTTTTGAACCCTGAAGCTAACTTATGATTGTTTAAAACTAGACCAATTATGACCAATAGCCTTAGAAAAATGGCCGCCAATCATAAAACATTCGTCAGTTCTGAATTCCATGAGTTCCTATGAATTTTTAGTGTATATGAGGACACATAGAAACTCACCCATGGTGTTTTTTCTCACCGAAAGACAATGTTTGAAAGTTGTTTCTTAGCCTCTGAGCCTAGATTGAACATTTTTGCATCTAGCAGGAAAACGTTAAACGAAAGTTGTAGGACCCCCTTCGGGTCACCAAACCACCATGGAAATTTGTCAACACTTGTAAGTAATTGTTTGGAACTCTATCTTGTGGCTTGTTGTGTGAAATTTAAATTTTGCAAAAATAGTGTTTCTCTCTCTTCCCTACCTCTTTCTCTTTCCTTGGTTAAGAAATGAAGTGGAATGAAATGAAATAAATTTTTGTCTCTAACCCTCTCCTTCCAAATGTAAATTATTGTTATTATTATTATTATGTAAATGGGAAACTTAAAATGTTAATTATGCTATATGTAGGTGGATGTCATTCCAATGATTTATCCCTGATTTCATGCTCACATGGTTTTGCAGGATGGAAGTAAGATGGCAAAAAGACATGGTGTAATTCATTATTTATTATTGTAATCAATATATGTCATTGTAAAATGTATCTATGTATAATGTATAACCATGTTACAGAAAAATTTATTTTTAAAATTTGGTAATATGTATGAGATGCTAGATCTAGGGATACCTTGGAAAATGTGAATTTAATCATAGGCACCCTTTCAATTTTGGTTTACATATGGTAAAAAGGTTAGATATGAAACAGTCAACCCTAGTATAAGATTCATGCATAACTTGTCTTCATGTGTGATCCTTCTTAGTATAGAAGAAATTGAAACCATAGAATGAACTTAAACTTTTGCACTTGATGGCACCTTCTAGTTTAAGTAAATCCGAGCCCAATTTTGAGTTGTCGTCATGGTCAGAATATTTAGTGACATCGTCATGGACTCGATGGTTATAAATGACATGGTCAAACTTTATCTAGAGTAAGTGGTTCCCTTCCATCATTGGTTATCATGTGTGTAGTAAGGAGAATGTGTTCTCTTCAGGTCCGTCTTATGTGTTAGATGGAAAAGGCTGCTAACTACTCTTTAAAGTCACCTTTAGCAGTTGGGATTATTAATGAAGTTAATATTTAACACTTGGTGTACCCTCCCTCTCATTCTAGCCACATTATTTTGAAAAACGCTATTTTCCTAAGAGATAATTAATGCTCACAAATAAAATTTCTAGTACTATACCTAAAAAATGTATTCAATAGATCATTTCCATAACTTAATAATCATTGTTCAAAGCAATGACTATGTAGTGTAATCTTACCATATATGGAGTAAGTAGAACTAACACTTCCTTAGAATCCTAGTGGACTACCAAGTCTTACGAAGTTAGATATAGAAATTAACTTCATCATCAATTCCTTGTCGGATCCAAATGATACAAATGGAGCTAGTGAAATAGACTAACTATGACTTAAACTCTTGTTAAGGATCTCTTTAGTTTCTCATAGTTAAATGTGTTACCTTGGTTGGTGACAATATAACGTCTTGGTATTTTTTTTAGGCTTTATAAGGTAAATATAATCTCACACCTTAATTTGATCTATAATAGGGTGTAGAGCCCTGAGTACAAATTAGAATTAAACTAAACCTCATTTGATTAGTAGGTTAAGTTGTGGGTTGAAAATTTTAAGCAACTCCTTGCGAACAAAATTGATTTTAAATATGTTGACTTAAGGGAAACTAGGAAACTGAAAACTTGGTCCTATAATCCCTTGTTATGCCCTTTTATGACATTAAGAATAAAATAAATTTCACACGTGGAATCGTGAAATGTGGAAACATGGGATCTTACCTTGAAAACAAATCACTTGTGGTTCATATGTAGTCATATTGCTTATAATCATGTACTTCTTTAAGATGTCAGACAAGTAATTTTGTAACTATTTTTTTTATAAAATGACGCCAATAAGAGACCTAAGAAACAATGTAAACGAGATGAAAAAAAAACAAGAGTATATGTGATAATGGTTTACGAACAAAATTTCAATTGAAATCCTTATGGTTGATTTAAGCATTGAATTTTTGTTAAGAATGGACACAAATTGTTCCTAGTGGGACTAGGCATTTGAGCCAATATAGAGTCTGCTAAAAATAAGAATTATGACGTGTAAATGCTACATTGACTCAAACTAAATTTGGAACTAAAACAACCATAACATGAGAAACAAACATTTAACATACGAATGATTTATTTGGAGAAACATAGTTACTTAAAATTGACTTTAATTAACAAATGATCTATGTATAATTAATGGGATTAGATAAAGGAATCAATCAAGCATTCTCCTTTAAAGACTATTGCCTTGCAAAGTAAAGTAATTGAAAATTGTAAAGTAGGAAATTTTCATTCTTTTGTGTTTAATTCTCTTGAAAAATATAAGGTCATACAATGGAAACCTAAATTTAATGAAGATGTAAACCATAAAAAATCCATGTCATGGAGTATGCCTACCTAGCGTGTCTTGTTGTAATTGGGCCATTGTCCTAGTTTGCATCATTTAGTATGACATTGATGGGTACCTTATGTTATCCTATTTTATGATTGGGTTGGTGTTTATGTAAATTTCTTATGCGTTGTTGAATTTATCTACTTAGAGCCCTTGTGGTGTTGTGTAGTGAGAAATGTAAGAAAAAAAACTATTATGGTATTTTTTATTGTTGTATTTGTGTGTGTAAAATGTGGGTGCTTCTAATTGAGCCCTTATAACTTAAAGACATATGAGAGATAGGAGGATTTTATCTACTAATTGAGTTTTGATATGTTTTAATTTATTTATTTATAGAGTGAAGGTTGTTGATTCGACAACATTTATTTTGTTAAATAAGGAAAATGCATGAATGGAAAGTTGTAAATAAGAAGGTGGGAATTAAAACCATGATAAAATTTTCTATCTATGCTCCACTGTATCATCTTAATGTTGCTCACATTATTTACATGAGTGCAATTTATTTTGGCATAATCTACGTAGAAAATAAATATATATTAGGAGAGTCTGATTCATATCCCATTATTCTCTATCCAGTTGTAACCGCCTCTAATAATTATGGGGAATAATATTAAACTTCTCTCCTATATAATTTGCAATGTGATTTTGATAGTAATGGAATGAATAATATATATCTAATATCTATTTTCTCTCCATTTTTTGCTCCTCTCAATTTGTTATTAGAGTGTTTCTTCTATCCAGGCTTGTGGGAAACAAACAAAGCTTTGAAAGAGAAAGAAATAACAATTTCAACATAGACGTGTTAAGGGTAATTGGATCTTCATATAAGTACAATGACCTATTCTTAGTGGACATCTAGGGAGAATTATTTTGCTTTTTTGCTACGCTGGAGGAGCGACATATGAGGAGGAGAGACTGCTGCGTGGAGGAGTGACCTGCGTGGAAGAGGTTACGTGGAAGATCACTTTCTACTTAGTCAAAGAGGAGATTGTTGATTTGTTTTTATGCCGAAGGCGTTCCCCCTATGGGAAAGGCACCTCCGGACGTTTCTATGACTGTCTTAATTTCGACGGTTTGACGGCCGTCTGGACGTTTGTTCTTTTTCACCTATTTTTAATAGTTGTTTTGTTATTTTTTCGCCTATTTTTAATCGCCGTTTTTTTGGGTGCATGCTGAATGCGGCGGCTATTTTTAACAGGTGTTTTAGTTTTTGCGGGGGCTCTTAGTGTGTCGATGCATTTGTGGATGAGTGGCTGTAGTTTTTGCAGATCATTGTTTGCTTTCTCGGCTTCCTGTGAATGTGACTCGGCTAACAGGTGGTTTAGACGGATGAGGTGTTTACAGCAGAAGTAGCCAATTTAGGCACCTCGACTAAGAAAACCCGTTGATGTGTTGATACAGTCAAGCGTGCAGGCATTGACGGACATTATGTGAGGAAAAGGGTTAGGGTTTACTATATTTCAATGCATGAATGTGAACCCCATTATACTCTTCCCTAAATTCTGCCAAGATTGTATCTAGTAAGTAGATTGTAAATTCATTGTCATGAACATCTTACAGTTATTGTTACATTTTTTTTGTTGCTGATAAGACCGGTAAGTAAATTGTGTATTCACTATCGTACTCATATTATCATAGTTCAGGTTAATTTTGGAAACTTCATCATCAGAAACAACCATTTTAGTATAAATACGATTGGCAAATTTGGCGGAGAATGAATTTGGATCAGAGCACAAGGGACTCTTTGCTGTTCCTTGTGATGTAGATGATTTCGAATATCTAAAATAGTTAATTGACAGGGAGAAAGGTCCTTAATATAGGCATATACACAATTAATATATGTCGTCGGCACAGGGTTACTGCTGAGTGCAGCGGGATTTTAATTTTTGTTTAGTGTAGGCGTCTTCTGTATGTTGCGGGATCGATCTGTTGGGCGCTGGTTTAATTCTGTAAATATGTACACACTTAATATATGACCGCGTAATGTGTAGTTACATGTTTGACTGGTGAACCCCTGTGGATCCATTTCATCAGAAAATGCATATGCTTCAAGTTTCTCTACTTTGATCGTGTTGAATTTATCGGCAGTTTGTCCGTATTCACTGTTGTTGAAGTAGTGGACACTATTTTAGCTAATAGGAGACTATGTGTTAAGTGTATCCCTTTAAAGATCTCCCCTATTGATGTGGATAATGTAGAGGGAGAAGTCTCCCTTGAAGAAATCTGCCCAGTAATTGACTCTCTTAAAGATGAAAAAGCACCTGGATGTGATGGATTTCTTGCTGAATTTACAAAACCAATAAATCATGGGTAGCACTTGAACTCTTAGGGGTGTATAGGGAGGCTATCTTGATGGGCTCTTTGGGTAAAAATATCAATAGAGGGGTGGTTAAACTCATTCCTAAGGAAGGTGACACTGCGCTTATTAAAAATTGGAGACTAATCACACTCCTCAATATTTCCTACAAAATTCTTGCTAGAAGAATTGCACCATTAATAAATTCAATTATAGTAGTTACCTAGACAGGGTTTGTGGAAGGCAGGTATATTTTGGACAACCTAATTATCAGTCGGGAAGGGATGTACTGGGCCCAAGACACTAATCAGAATGCTTGTATGGCCTTGTTGGACTTTGAAAAAGCCTATGACATAATTAAATGGCCCTGCATTGATCTCATGTTAATTACTCGTGGGTTCAAAGATAAATTTTGTAGATTGGTAAGGTTCTATTTTGTGAGGCTTCTGCACAAGTCGAAATTATTGGAGAGTTGACAGAGCCTTTCATGTTGCAACGGTCAATAAGATAGGGATGCCCTTTGGCCCCTGCTCTCTTTGTCATAGCCGCAAAAGCTCTGCACCACATCTTAAGAGATGCATCTCTCGGCCCCTCTGTTAAAGGAATCACACTTCCTGATGAGCAAGAGCTTATCGATGTTTTATTTGCTGTGGCACTACAATTTTTGCTACACTAGAAGAAGACAACTTTAATTAGATTTTGAGAAGTTTTGACATTTACTGCTCTGCCTTTGGCTCCTTGATATCAATTATGAATTCAATGGTGTTAGGTTGGTTTGAATCTCCTTCTGGTTGGTTTCATGATGTAGGATGGACATGGGGGGACCTCATAGAATGGCTGGGTATCTAGGGATGCCCTTCTCCCTCATACCTCCCTATAAAGAGATGTGGGAATGGGTTTTTAATAAAATCAAGAAGAAAGTCACCATATGGCAGGGGCATCTACTCTACCTGCCAGGGAGAATTGAGGAATGTCAGAGGATTTTGTCCTCTTTTACCATCTACTACTGTTGGCTTTTTGGAAACTCTCAAATTGACAAAATGCAAAAAATCATAAGGGATTTTCTTTGATCTGATGGCAGGGGCAATAAAAAAGGTATGCAGTTGCATGGAGGGTAAAATCTTAAGCTTCAATGCATATCTCTTTTGGTGAAATGGATTTTAAGAGCAACCTAGGGGAATGAACCCTGAAAGGTATTAGCAAGACACGATATTAGGGAAGGCTTCCCTAAGGGTAAACCCATCTGGAAAGGATTTCATATGGCAGATTTAATGTTCGGCTCCTTCTCAGTTAAGACTGCACACTCTCTGTCTTTGCTTCCCCATGGACGACCTAGGAAAAGGTGAGAAATCTGGTGGTCAGACAACCCCTATTCTCCTGGCAGGGGGTCAGATGTGAAGGTTATAGATCTATTTGGTGGAACCTTCATTATAACGACTTACCTCTTGCCAAATTGAGAGGGTCTTTAACTAACTTTTGGTATAAAAAGGGCATAAGATCAATAAGAGAAACCTTTGACCATGGTAGAATTCCAACTTGGGAAGAATTCAAATGGCTAAGTCAAAGGTGCATGTAAATGACAAAAATGATTACCCTTCATGAATGAACCAAGGAACTGAAGAAGTGAAATTTTAAATTCACAAGGTTGTCGGAATAGGTGTGGGGGTATTCAGCACCCGGTGCATATAAAATTAAGGAAGACACACCTGCTGCACTAAGCTGTGTTAAGTTTCCTTGGGTTTTCATTGGGTGTGGATTCGGATGTGGGTGCGTTTCTGATGCAGCCCAAATATGGCTGGGTGTGAGCAGCCAAACAACCTTGTGTAAAAATCATCATATGGGGCCTTTTTGAGGGCAGAAATAGAGTAGTTTATTGCAACATCTTTTTAAAATGAGAAATTACAATGTAATTCTTCCAAATTGAGCATGTCTGTATAAATGTCATAAACTGTAAAATATACCCAAAAAAAAGAGAAATTAGTGTAATTATTCTAAATTGAGAACATCTGTATAAATGTCATAAAGTGTAAAAGATGCAATAAAAACGTTTCCAGATTTTGCAGCAATGGAGTTTTCTTCTCAAGACAGACCCTACATGTAAACTCTTGTGACTTTTATCATGTGGATCCATGATTTCTTTTATTTCCTTTTTAGTATTCTGTAGTTGTTTCTATCATGCACAGAACGTCAGAATTTTATATTTCTGTTCAGTGTAATTTCTTCTTGTTTTCTTTCACATGGAAAGTCAGGAGTAATAAACGTACTCTAGTCATCTTTATTCTTGAGAAGGATCTGTTTGGTGTGTAGTGCTCATTCATAGGATAGCTGATTTTAATTCACATTTTTTCTTTTGAAATGAATCTTTTAATTTCAGATGTTACAAGTCTTTGGAAATCTGGGAATTTGGGAGTCCATGATACACTCAAACATGTAATGTTGTCCCGGTGTCTTACAAAGCCGTGCAGGCTGTATATAAAGACAAATTAATTAAATCTATAAATTTCATTTTAAAGTCACACGAGTGTCCAGGATCCTGATTGATATCAGAGCAGATAAGGTATGCTTGATGTTTTTTAAAAGGCTGGAAGCCCAGTTGAAATAAGAAAGAAGAAAATATCTACATGACTGGGTTTTACCCCCCAGCCCCGGGTACCAGTCTGGGACGGACTGGGTACAGTTCTGGTTCAGTCTCGGTAAACCCGGGTCCTTTCACAATTCAAAATGGAACACAATTCACAATTAGTACATTCCTAATATGAGTGAAGAGTTCTAATCTTGTTTATTGTATCTTCGTGTGTCTTTTTTAACTGTTTATGGTTGATTGTTTTGTGCATTAAGTAATTTCATTTCCACAAACATATTATGTCTACAAATGTGTTTGAGACTTTGAGTAATCTTTCAAATCATAATATAACATAAAGTAATCTGAACGGCTAATTTGCTTCGTTTAGATATGAAATGAACTACAATGCCTTAGCCTTGTTCTTCTCAGTCATGCAAGGTGGGGGTTATGTGCTAACAACGAACAAGATCAATGGACTGAGACCCAAGTGTACCCAAGATCAATAAAGAAAATGAAACACAATCCAAAACTGCAAGTAACTTACATTGGTGAATTAGAACTCTTCCACTAAAATATGTATCCCCTGTGAAGCATGGGTATATTTCCCCCCTCCCGAACCCGCCGGATATGTACCTAGTACGGATCCATCCTGAATACAGTACAAATATGTCTAGGTACATATCGGGTACGCTACAAACGTACTTGGGACATACCTATACGTATCCAAGATGTACCCGTAGGCTTTGAAATTTAAAAATAAGGCCTAGACTCCTTTAAAAGTTATAAAAAGGCACTCAAGCATTACCAAAACACACAAACAATTCATTGATGGTTTTTGACAATTTGATATTAAATTGGACAACAAATAATACAATAAACACTTAATTCGTTATATTATTATTTACACATGATTTATATTTACATGTACATTCACCAAAACCACGAAACTGGTTACAGGTATATTCACCACAATTTCTATAAGCTTTTTTTAGGGGGTTCCTTAAAATTTTCCCTGGTCCATGTGTCGGGTTATAAAATTTTAGCATATCTTTTATTAAAGTGTGAGAATTTTGCATATAGTTTGATTGTGGAAGCTTTTTATGTAGTAAATTCGTTAAATAATTAGTTTAGGATTTGATTTATGTTTGTTTGTTTAGTCATATCTTTGGATTATAGCGTGCAGTTATAATGTGATATTTTAGTGACAAAATTTACACTTTGTTTTAGTATTTTTGCAAAAGCATGCAAAGCTTAGGCTTAGAGTCAGTTTAAATATATAACACATGCATGTTTTTCCAATAGAGTTGTCATTTTTGTCATGTTGTCCAAGTAAAGTTATTGTGTTATTTAAATGCTAAATCAATCATTTTTGTCTTCCATATGTTTCTTGTATGGTTGTGGTGTCAATTAAAACAATTTAATTGGTCATTGTGTGTCATTTAGATTTAGTTTTAGTATTATTATCATTGTCAAAGTTGAAATCCCATCCTTATAATAGACACATTATTGATTAAAACATGTCTATTGTGTTAGTCAATTTTATAAGGGTTTCATATCAAATGCACATGCGCACGTGCGTGCCTGAACTTCAAAGATCATTCTTGTTGAGTGAGTAGCATCTCATTGGAGAATGGAGGCAACGGAGGCTGAAGGAATTTTTGCATCATCGAGTTCATCTCTAACTCGGTGGTCGCATATCCTAATATTGGCACCATTGACTGCACCAAACCGACTATTAAAGCCAAAGGTGGTATCTAATGGCAATGGCAATCATCTATGTTATTTGCAACCAAGTGGTAGCTATCAATGACAAAGGATGCAATAAAAGACAACAAGGACTTAGTCCTCAATTTCTATTTTTGATTTATTGTGGTGTGAAAATTAAAATAATGTAGCCAATATATACCCTTGTTGTAATGATAATGCCAAGATTCAAATCACGTGTAGTAAGAAGTGTTTTTGACAAATGTTGTAGGACAGTCATTTCAACACTATTGATTGGTTCAATTGATGTGTCCCAATTTGTGGGACATGTGTTCACATGAATAGGTTGATGGACCCTTATACATGATTGATATAGGTCCCACAGTCAATTTAAGCATCAAGACCATGTGCAAGCTCCAAAACAACATGTTCTATAATTATAAGTGGTGTTTTCTTCTCATGTTTATACTAAGCACGGTGAATGTTGGATATTTAAAGTTAGTATTCACATAAGTTTGTTAGAATATTATTCATAATGTATATGAGAATATATTTGTGTGTGAGAATTGTTAAGTTGTGCGTGAAGATGTGTGAGAGATAATAAGATTTTATTAGATAAAGTTAAATGATTGAATGATAACCTTAATCTCCATATGTTTAGGAGGCAAAGAAGTTGTACATATGCAACTAATGTGTTTAAGAAGAAAATAGAAATACATTTTATCGTGCATAATTTCTGTCAAATCTTTTGAAAGTTTATAAGAATTATTTAAATGGAAGAAATTGGTATCCATCTTGATATTTTCAAGAAAATGATTAGGCTCCATGAAAATGTTAATGCCAGAATAAAATTCAATTAAAAAAGAGTCGGTGAATATAGATAAAGGTCTCTCCAACTCTTTAAATATTCCACAATTAAAACTCAGGGAAGAAATTCTCTAGGCATCTAGAAATACATGCCCTCAATTTTGCATCCACAAACTTTATGAAACATTGTGCAAATGCTTGGGGAAAATTTGGCAAACTTAGCGAGTCTCGTGTCAAGACTCGCGAGTCTTGCATTTGGCCTCGACAAGGGCTATTGTTTATCATTATTTTTTAACATAAATTTTAAAAAAGAACATATTTGAATTTTTTGAAGACTTTTGAAACCCATTCTACAAGAAATAGTCATCAATCATAGCATACCAGGTTATGGGAGCATGCTTCAATCTATATAACACCTCTTTGAGGTAGCACATTAGATGCTTTCTGCTCTCTTTTACATATCCACATGGCTACTCCATATAGACTTCCCAAGTCGATTCATCATTAACTAAAGCATTCGAGACTAATATCACTCAACAAAATCAACCCATCGTAAATACTAGCCTCTACTTTAATAGCACCTCCAATACTACCTTGCTCAAACTTCTTGTATCCAAAGCAGTATCAAATGTATAAATGTATTCATGTTTAGTGCCAAAATACTTGGCCACAAAAGACTACCACTCATGATATAAAATCTGCAAATGTATGGAAGTTTTCATGTATTCATGTTTAGTTCAAATAAAATAGTCTCCAAAACGCTACCACTCATGATATAAGATTTACAAACGTATATGTACGAATTTGTAACAAATTTCAAATATAGAGATAGAACCTTTGAATGTAATACTTCATCTATATTCCAACACTTACAAAATCAATCACGCCCCTTATCAATAACAACTACAAAACTAATAACTATCCCTCTAAAATCAAATAACATATACCGTTCGGCGTTCACATTGCATTGTGCACATGCGATTGCTAGTTTTTAAAATCTTGGACGCGTGGTGAGTTTAGAGTGTTGTTTAAACTAGCACTTTCTCTAGTGACCTAAGTGAAAGACCTTCCCCTGCTCATGGCCACGTGGTAGAAGTACCTTTGACCAACGTCTCTTTGACCAGTGTCGTAGAAGTGGGTACACGACTCTGCAACGTGTAAGGAGAATATTTGAATCCACCAACATTGTCCAAAGTCTAGACCTAGTTCTTCCTTTCTTTCATGGATGTGGATTTCAAGACGCGGGAGGAATAGAAATTATTTCCATTAATAAAAAAAATATTTTCATTCTTACACAAGTGGACTAAACTTGAAAAGACACTTCCATTTGCTGCTGCATTGAAGAATCTATAAGCATTATTTTTTAATTTTTTTTCCTGAACGGGTATTGCAAAATAAGAGAGGTCTGAATGTAGGAGAAAAATGTTTGAGTTATCTTTATACCAAGTGGTCGAAAGCCATGTTTGCTAAATAATTAAAAAATAAAGGTGCCATTATTACCTAGAGAAGAGGCCTCCACAAGGGCAACGTTGAGTCTCTCAAGACAACGTTGAATGTCAAATGTGCATGAGAATATCAGGACTACTGGGAGCCAAAACTAAGACTTGCAAGCCCAAGAACACTGTCAAAATGCTCAAGATAGATCTAGGTTCTATTTCTCCTTGCTTAATGAGCTTTGTAACACTGCTTACCTTGTATTCGATGAATTGGTTCGAATATGTATTCGATGAATTGGTTCGAATAGGAATTCTAGAGTATTTTATTTTCGACATCATTTGCCAAGTGAAAAGAGTTCGAGTTTAGCTAGAAGTTGGTTGCGAAGAAGACTATGAAGATGAGAACAAATACCCCATGAAGCATCGTCGTCTCTCAGAACATGAGGATTGAGAACATCTACGAGATAATATCTCTCACCAGTGAGTATAAACTATAATATTTCTTGGAAAACAATAAACAAATAAATAAATATTATTTTATTTTATTACAATGTCTTCTCTAAAGTTTCTTCTTTCCGATGCTCAATTACTTAAAGAACCATATTTTGTGTTCTAGAAAACAAAAATGAGGACAATCCTTAAGTTTTAAGGATTATGGGGCATTGTCACAGGGTCTGTGACAATTCCCACAACCCTTGATGAACTCATGAAATATGACATGGCTAGTGCCAAAGCATTGATGCTGATTATGATGAGTATTAGTGACAATGTGCAACCACATGTCTGGAATGTGGAGAGATTGAAGGCATCCTAGGATAATTTAGTGACGATTTATGAGGCTAAGAATTAGACTAATATCTTCCATCTTCAATCAAAACTCCACACATTCTCTATGGGGTCAGATGATAAAGTTGAGGAGTTCTTACATCGTGTGGCTGAGTTGCGATCGAAGTTATTAGCACTTGGGGAGATAGTAGAAGATGCCATGTTGGTGTTGATCACCTTGAGAGCACTCCCTCCTCAGTTTTGAGTGTTTTTTATGACACTTAATGTATCTAAATAGACAATTTAGTTTGAAGAACTTGTAAACTTATTGTAGTAGGAAGAGGCCATAAATTTAGCCTAAGATGAGGCCTAGGATAAAGATTTTTTCTCAAAGTCACATCATGGCTAGAAGAATTGGAAGGGTCCCCCCCAGAGAACCCATCACAAGCACATCCCAACAACAAAAAAAAGGATCAAAATTCAAAGAGGTGGTGTCATATTTGCACAACTAACACTCACAAAACTAATCAATGCTGGTAAAATTCCTTGAAAAAAGGGTCTTTGAGTCAAATGAGCACATCTGGGTGTGATGATTTTTAAAAATCCAAACGACGTCCCCACCAAAGAAAGCATAAGAAACATCTCACAACTCAATAAGATGATGACTTTGCTAAGGAGACACCACAAGGAGCAGAATGTAGAAAGAACCTACTACTAGTCTCCCAGACTTTGTAACCCACAAAGAGAGTCTGGTTGATAGACTTGGGTGTCAGTAAGCATATGTCAGGTAACAAAGAAGATTTCTGATTCATTGACTAAACAACCCATTGGATATCATGTTTGGATAGTATATGACAAAGAGTACATTGCAGAAGCAATAGGCCAAGTTACCATTCCTCTAGGACCATGAAAATGTACGCTTATACAGGTACTATATGTTCTTATAATTACTAGCAACCTCTTGTCAGTCAGTCAGATCCTGAATCATCATCTAAAGGTATAATTTCTTGTTCAAAATGGCATCAAATCATGCTTGATCTTAAGACAAGGTACGATTATGGCTAGAGATTTTCTAAAAGATAAATTATTTGCTTTCGATATTGTTTCATCTTATGTAGTAGCCTTATCTGCATCAATAGTAGAATCTACTAACATATGGAATTTTAGATATGGTCACTTTTTGGTTAGTTCATTGCATTTGATGAGTTCAAAAGAAATGGTACATGGACTTCCTAAATTGTCTAGTTCCTTTCATATTTGCCTTGGTTGTCTTGTAGAAAAACAACACAAGGATCCATTTAAGGTGAACACCTTCCATGTCAAGAAGTGTCTGTAGGTAATACATACCAATCTGAACAGACCACTACCTGCTTCATTTTCAGGATACAAGTACTTCTAATTGTTTGTGGATGACCACTCTTGAAATATGTGGGTGTTTTTCCTGAAAAAGAAGAGTGGCACTCTTGACCATTTTCAAAATTTCTATCAACATGTTGTGAAAGAGACCGGAAAACCAATTCTTCTACTCTTCTCAGATCGAGGGGGGAATTCACATCAAATAAGTTATTGGCCTTCTTGAACTAACAAGGCATTAAGTATAACCTAACTAATCCCTACACACCCCAGCAAAATGACATTGTGGAGCGATGCAATCACACAATGATGGAGATGGCTCGCTGCATGCTATCAACAAAAAAACTAGAGGAATACTATTGGGCTGAACCATTACAGACAATAGTATATCTTCTCAACAAGGCACACAAAAATATTCTAAAGGATCAAACTCCAGAAGAGGTATGGAGTGGCAAAAAACCATCAATTTCTCATTTACAAGTATTTGGTTGCACAACATATATACATGTCCTAGATCAAAAGATAAAGAAGGTTGAGCCAAAGACACTCCCATGCATCCTACTTGGCTATCGCATTACCTCAAAGGTGTACCATCTCATGGATCCTGAGAAAAATAAAATCTATGAAATTTGAGATGTGGTTTGTGACGAGTCATCCTTTGACTCAACAGTTATAACAGAAGAACCTACCAACCACCTCTCATCGACTAGTCTCTAAATCAAATGATTAGCGAGAGGAGACTACTCTAAGAAACGATGTGCTACAAGGGGAGATATATGTTGACATCGGAGAACTTGATAATGTTACTCAACATCCATCCTCACGTCAATGAAATAGTTCTTCACAAAAGTAGTTGAGTTCTTGTCTGAAGTGGGTACAAAGAACCATAAAAGACTCTCATTTGCAACAACTCCCAGATACTTCATCTAGAGTCAAAATGAGGAGTCAGATAAGAAATCAGGTAAATTTTACACTCATGAGTTCATTGATTAATATCTCTAAGCCTGATAATGTTTTTGAAGCACTCATTCAACCTCAATGGAAAGAAGCCATGAATGCAAAATATGACTAACTCATGAAAAATCAGACATGGGAACTTGTCGATCTGCCTACAAGAAAGAAACCCATAGGCTAAAAATTGGTTTTCAAAACAAAATATAAGGCACACGGATCCATCGACAAACATAAACCATGACTTGTAGCAAAAGGATATGCTCAGAAAGGGGGCATCAATTATGAATAATCCTTTGCACCCACTGTGAATATTAAAACCATCAGAGTAGTTTGCACACTAACAACATAGAAAGGATGGAGAATTCAGTAGATGGACGTCAAGAGTTCTTTCCTAAATGGTGATCTGAAAGAATAAGTGTACATGACCCAAACTGAAGGATTTGTTGATGAAGAACATGCTAAAAAGGTATGTGATCTCATCAAATAACTATATGGATTGAATCAAGCTCTAAGGGCATGGTATATCAAGATAGATGATCACCTTTTCAGCATGGGTTCACTCATAGCCCCTCAGATTAAAATTTATATATAAATAAGGTAGACAAAGAAATTGTCATTCTTGTTGTGTATGTGGATGATCTTGTGATCACTAGCAGTTCAGAAGATCAAGTTGATATTGCAAAGAATGATCTCAAACAAACATTTGACATGACAGATTTGGGGCTACTACATTACAGTCTTGGCTTGGAGATATGGTAAAAGAAGCATCACATTTTTGTCTCCCAGATAAAATACACCAAGACACTCCTGGAAAAGTACAAAATGTGGAACTCTAAACCTATATCCACTCCCATGGAAAAAGGTTTGCAACTTTCACGATTCCAGGACTCACCTCAAATAAATGCTACTCTATACAGGAAATTTGTTGGAAAACTCATCTACTTAACATATACCAGACTAGACTTATGACATTCTATCAGGTATCTTTCGAAGTTCATGTAGGAGCCGAAGAAATGTCACTGGACTGCAGCAAAGCACATTTTGAAGTATGTTCGAGGTACAATTGATTATGGTATGGAATATAAGAAGAATGGTTAATTATTCTTATAGGGATACGTCGAGTCAGACCACGTCAGATATGTTGATGACAGGAAGTCCACCACATGATATATTTTTCATCTTGGATCTAGACCTATCTCATGGATAAGCAAGAAACAAAATGTTGTTTCTATTTCATCCACAAATCCTAAAAAAAAAGTCACCAATTCTTTATTTCTACAATCAGAGTGCATTAAAGATCGTGTAGAATCCTATTTTTCATGAACGGAAAAAACATATTGAGATTTATTTTAATTTCATTCGAGAGCACATCTTGAACCATCACATTCAGCTCCAGTATTGTCCTAGAGAAGCACAAGTAGTTGATATTCTCACCAAATCTCTTGGAAAAGTGAAATTTGAACTTTTCAAGGATTACATTTTTAAGAATATTGTAATAAGTGGCAAAATGTTGGCATAGTCTACATAGAAAATAATTATATATTAGGAGTGTTTGTTTCATATCCCATTATTCTTTGTTTGGTTGTAACCCCCTCCTACTATTATGCAGAATATTGTTAAGGTTCTTTCCTATATAATTTGTAACATGCCTATGATATTAATGGAATGAATAAGAGATATCAAATCTCTATTTTCTCTCCTTTTTTCACTCCTCTCAATTTACACTTACATTGGCCAAAATAAAAATGACAAAAAACAATAAGTTTAAGGTTTAAAACCAACCACAATGCTTGCTTCTCGCACCATTTTTTAGTACCCCTTTCATTTTTTACATTAACTAAGGACAATAGGTGATGCATGAATAATCATAATTAATTGAACCACTCACGTTTGGGCATGACTAAATACATTTTTTAATTTATGAGAGGTGATAAATTTGGGAGGGCATTTTGACATATATTAGGTTATTATTGAAAAATATGATATATTGAGGAGAAAAATAAGTAGAAAATCTTTCAGGTGCATATATTATCAAATAAATATTTGGTAACATGTGTTCACTTAATAAAAAATAATATCATGAATTCATTGCAATAGGAATGAAATCCAATAGGGGAAATGAGAAAGACGGTGATGTTAATAGTGATGGTATACCATACCACAAATATGACAAAGGGGGTTTGGGAAATATTGTAAAATTAATGATTACATGGAAACTTTTATGCAAAGACGACATTATTGATTCATCCTCTAGAGGGGTTTCTCAGTTATGGTATGTAACTTGTCTATTAGTTCTAGAAATGTGGTAGAAGAGAGAGAACATAATAATTATTGGTTAAAAAAATTAATGCAAAGTGGTAATGTTAGAGTGGTTTGCACATGCATTGACACCAAACGTGTGACCATAAACACAAATAAATGGTCTCAGTCAATTTAATCAATTACCATATACTTTAATTATGCACAAACATCATTTCTTCTTCTTATCTCAAATTAAATAAGTTGTGTCGAACTTATGATAATGCATTTTGTGTAATTATATAATAGAATTTCCTATGTACACACTCTTACAAGAATTAAAAAAAAGACCCAAGGGTGAAATTTTGAGCGAGCCCAATCTTGTTAAGAACAAGTGGAAGCACCCACCACACAAGGTTTAAGTAAAATTTAACTAGTGTCGGATGGAGTGTAGGGGTGGCATCCACATAGTAAACGCATAATATTATTTTGTAATGTTTCAAATTTCAAAGAAATTATACCTTACCGGAGAAAGAATTCCCAACATCTAATTTGTTTATAAAATTCATTTTTATATATTTCACTACCATCCTTTACAAAAATCCACCTTTACATTTAAAATTGGTCCCTTTAATGAAGACTCTCACATTAATAAGCCTTAAATGAATGTCCATATGTCCCTCCCCTTTTAACAATAAGTTATACTTCTTTACATAAAGAACACTCTTTTAAAAATCATACTCCTCAAAATATGTATCCTCCCTTTTAAATTTATAGGGTCTTTATCCTTCAACTTTGCTACATAACAAATATACCTCCTCCCCAAAAATAAGTATCCCCTTATCAAGCTTTGAACCTTGTTATATGAGTGTCCTAGTAAATTTTCTTCTTCCCAACATACCATCGTTGCATAAATTTTCTTTTGAATTTGACAAAAAAATTGAAAACATAAAACAAAAATTGTAAATATTTACTTATTTTGATAGGAGTTTATTAAAGATATTATTTTTTACTCTATTTTTTTACAAATGTATATTTTTCATATATGTGACATAGTCATTTTTATGTTGTAATTTATTCATTTAATATCACTTTGGATAAACATGTTAATTATTATAGAAATATAATATATTCAATATTTATACATTTAATATTTTAAAACCAGTTATATATGGATAATAAAAGTAGTCATAATAATTAATTATTTATTCTCGTTAAAAAATTATAATAAATAATTTAAGCTAGAAATAAGTTCGTATACGATTCAACTTTCCTCAAATAATAAATTACTTACTCTTAATTCTGAAAAACAATGACATCCTTAGATTAACAAAACCTATGGTACAAATCCAATGAAATAGAGGGGACAAAGAAACGTAACAATTTTAAAGGAGATTAGACTAACAAGAACAATCTTTGTTATTCATGTAGTGGTAATCAAGAATGAAATTTTCAAGACATTAGACATTATGTATTGGTATTTTTAATAGAAAATTAGAATTTTCTACAACAACATACATTTCAATTTTATTCATTTATTAAATTATACTATTTACTACTATATGTACCTGGAACTGTAACATATGTAATTTAAAAAAATATCAAAATGGTTAGCTAAAATATGTTAAATACATCCAAAGCTTCTTTGATGGACATAAAATCTCAACTCAAGATAATTGGAGTTCACATTGAATCTTGATAATATATACTCTCTTATAAACTACACAACTTATCACTGTATAAAATTATTTTGCTTTCATAGATTATAACTGAATTACAAGCTTCTCATAGCATAAGAAAATAACAAATCATAAAAACATTGACCTGAAAAGTAATAAAGGATATACTTGCAATTACATTTTTTTTTTTTTGAGAAGAGCTTTCAACTAATTTTTCACTGGCCTTTTTTCTCAAATTACACAACATATAATAAGGCAACTCGCTAGCTACCATATTTCTTTGGCTGCAATCCTCTATGTTATCTCACATAGATTTTTCCATAGTCACTAAACCATTATAAAATATGGTATGAAGCGTTTAAAAATAAAATCAATATTTAACTTCTACTCTAATAGCAGGGGAAAAGGATACAAAATGAAAATAATTAACCCACTTTGCCTAAATATTATAACATAATGCATTGTATCTAAATGGAGACAAAAATCCATGAGCTATGGGAATCGTATTGGTGAAACAATGGGACTATAGAAAGTTAAGTAGATCTTCGTGTCGAGAGAATAATTATAGATGAAAAAAATTCCAAACTCATAGAGCATACACCATGGTTGATTGTGTGTTGCAAATTCCATTATATTTTAAACCATATGCTTGAGTAAGACAAAAATATAATATAATCTGAATAAAAATGCCATCATGGTTTGAAAATTTGGCTTCATTATGAATTAAACACGTAATTAAATATTACACAAACTTTACACGTACCAAAATAATTGAATTTTTAATCTAAAATAAATATTAGGCATTATTTTTTGATGCAACATTTATTATTTACTATAGTACATCTTTGCAACAAGTTGTAAACGTTCTACTAGTTGTAAAGGTGGAGACATTAGCAACATTGTAAATTTATAATGAGGAGAAAATGATGAATCCATTGAACATAATTAGTTGGAATACCACATATTCAAACAGATGGATCTACAAGGTGGAGAACATTTGTCAAGGGATCCATTGAGCTAACCTAATAGGTAATATTTTAATTTCAGGAAAAGAATAGTTAGAAAAAGCTCAAGAGTGATATTGAAAGTTGCAATCTTTGGGATTCAAGAGATGTCAAGGAAATGATCCAATTGGTATCTAGATGTGGCTTATTCTAATATGTCTAGTGAAACACATGATTGTTGAGAAGATAATTTGACATAGGTGTGACATGTTTGGATATTCTATATGGGGCATAATTGATGCATCTTGTAGGAAGCTATGCATTGAATAACATGGTGCAAATATCCATCACTTCAAATAAAATCATACAATGTCAGTGTCAATTGTGTGAGTGTTTAGACATGTGAAATATCTATCTTCAATTGTGTTTCATAATTATTTCCAATTCCATGTGTGTGAAAAATTTACAAGCGAAGGCTTCTCCTTCATATTATTCATATATCTAAAGATCTTTATTTATACAATATTTTATTATTGATTCCTAATAGGTGGAGGTGCAACTCGCAGGTGGGAGACAATTGTACGATGGACAATGTGATAACAATATGTAGACTATTTCTAATCTGGAATTAATCTAACATTCCCCCTTATTATATTGTACTTACAAATGGACCCCCTAAAAAAAATTCACATTTCCTAAAGGCTTAGCGAAAACATCTACAACTTGTTCTTTTTTTATTATAAGTAAAGGAGGGTTAAGACGACCTTACCCCATACATAGATTAGAAGAAAAGATGAAGCAATAAAGATAAAATGAGGAAGCCTCTTCCAGTAGCACAGAAAAATAACAAAAAACAACATCCCATATAAACAAACAACACATTCAAATCAGTAGCAAAAGAAGATAAAAACATTAAAAAAACTCATCTTGTTGCCTTCTTCGTAGTGGATCTTAAATACATATTAAGGGGAGTGTTATTCCCATTCTAAAACTTGTTGTTCAGTAGGATTGTACTAGAGATTGATATTGTGGTTGAAGACTTATTCTTGGATAAAGTGATATTGAACTTCAATATTCTATTTTCTCTCATGATGCACTGGATTTTTCACAAGCTTCAACACACCTTGATTATCGCAATAAATGACTGGTGGTTGGTCTTCACGTATGACCATATCTATCAGAATATGAAGTATCAAAATTAATTTTCACATATCCCCTCATGTGGCACGATACTCAACTTCAATGGAAGATAATGCAATAACTGTCTACTTCTTACTAATCCACAAAACTGGTCCTAATCTGAAATGAAAAAAATATCCTGATGTTGATTTCTTTTCATGAATGGATAAAACATATTTTGAATCAATATATCCTTGTGAGAATTATTGTGGGTTATTCTTGTATTTGAAGCCATAACTGAGTATTCCTTAGATATATCGTAGAACTCTCTTTACTGCTAACCAATGACATTGCTTCCTGATACAAAACGTATTACGATTTTATTGATGATCAATACAAAACATATAGATATATTTATACAAATAGAGGAGGTAGGAAGCCAAATAAACAAACAGAAGGTAGAAGGTCAAGAGACTCGTGAAGGTGAACCACCACGTATACAATGTAATATGCCAACATTCCCCACCACACCCTTCCCCCCCCCGTATTACACATATCTTACAAAGATAATATTTCCAAATAATGGAACCCCCCTTATTCCAAACACAATAAAAAGTTTAGTACACTCTCCCTGTAACCTGCTCACCTTTCAGGTGGCATGCCAACATTTGGTTTCTTGGTTTTTGTGACACCTTAGTTTTTCCCCACAGGATTATTAAAAACCTGGAAGTGATCTGAGAACATCCAACCTAGAGAACACCTTAGTAGTTTCCGGTTTCCCTAGATTACCACGAATGCATATGGTTTTCCGATTGCAGGCTTACCATGAACCTGGAGGTGACGTGGTGCTTCAACTGTACACTTCGGTGGTTTATCAGATTTCCACAAACCCTTTACATAATAACCAAGTGCTACTTGGTGCTTTTCGGTGCTTTTTGCTCCTCAAATTGTACTTTATTCAGGAGGTACCAAAATGGAAAACGTTCTACATTTTTATCGAACAACACACACAAAAAAAAACACATTAAGCTAAAAAAAAATGTCACCGAAAACATGTTGCAACCCCATAGTAGGTGACTGACGAGAGGATGCAAATTGTCGTCCAACTTCTGTGTATCCTCCAACCTCCAGTAACATGCTACTTAATTAGCAGATATGGCTTTGAGGTTCCTCCCACCAAATGGAACATACAAATCTTGCCTAAATAACCTGGATAATAATTGTCAAAGAGAATACGGTGGTGGTGATGGATACCTCCAGCAGTACCCCTTCTTTTATTCCTCTAAGTTTTTAAAAGTGGCTGATACGATATGAATTTTTTGTCCCAACTGAAGGACTTTCACCACGTCTCATCATCCGAACAATAACATGCTTAGGTGCATATAATACACAAACTCCAACATCCTGTACTTTCAACTCCTCCCTGTTCTTCAATTTATGCTTCAGAAGGTCCACCTCCTTCTTTCTCTCTTTTAATTTTTTTTCTTTAGTTTAATGAACACGTGGAACAAAACACTTATAAATTATGAATATAAAGAAAGGACACATAATGCAAAAATGATTTAACTACCAGATTTGACAGGGATGTGAATCCCTTGTGAATAGCCGCCGATACCCTTCCCTTGTGTCCTGTATCCAAGTTGTAACGAACAGTTTAAAGAATCCATGTGTTATACGTGGCAGATCCTTTAATGCAAATATGCACTTGCTAAATGGAGGCGTCGGATTGTCTTCCACGCAAGGTAAGAGCAGTAATGATAGAAAACCAAAAAATGTTTCCACAAAGTGATGCTTGGTCGTTGTTAGAAATTACAGATTTCAACAGGTGTATTTGCTCCAGACGCGGCTCAAACTTTTTATCCCTTTGTGCTCAACCATTGTCTCAGTTCATTCACCAATGTCCTCTTTCCCAGAGCGCAGTTGCTGAGTTGGTTGTAAAGGAGGTGTATAAATGTTGATACACGCTTCCACCCCTGACGTCAAAGTAAAGAAAGAAACATGTCTCCGATTCAGGCTCTCCTTATCCACCAAAACAGGAAAACAACTAGTCTGGTCCACGTTTTTTGAAAATGAATACTTGACATGTCTCTTCCACTCAAAGAAAATAAATGATTCAATTCACACAGGCAATTGTTTGAAGATTCCAAATTTGAGCACAGGCCAAAACTGTAGCCCCCACAATTTACACACACAAAGACAACACCGAAAATATGGGATAATTTTATTTTGACTTTCTTGAAGTATATACGACACTACAGGTGGTATCTAAGGATGACACACAATTCACGATATGTTTACACAACATTGACCCACATAGGGAACATGAAAAACATGTTATGCACATCACGATCAATTTTTTTTGACTAGGCACAACATAACAGTTCAACTACTTTACACACTTACAGACAAGGTCTTCCCACAATATGATCTTTTAGGATTACGTATTTTTTATAATCATATTTCAATTCTTAACTTAAGTTCTAGAAAACTCATGTTATGCGAATTAGACATTCCTGTTTCTGCTTCCTAGGTTTCCTCTAATCTATTAACATTAACTTACGGTATATCCCATTTAATAGATTCACCGAAGTTACTTTAATTACTTGTTTAAATTATTCGTTTGTTAAAAGGATATTTATCATACACAAGGTTGTTTACCTACACACAAACTACTGGATCTTGTTTCATACCTCCATTGCACAAGGAGACGAGCACAAGATCAAACTAAGGTGAAATACCATTTAGGTTCGGAACTAAATTTCCTTTGCGCACCAATCAAAATGATAAAAAAATTACTTAAGAAAGGATAGCAATGCACCTTCACAAGAGTTGGTGGTATGCATGTCAATTTGCATTCATCTTCATGATGTCATTAGTCATTAACCCTTAGTTAATTAAGACTTATAAATTAATTTGAATTAAGTAAGTGCATCATCTAGTCTTCTATTGATTAAGTTCGTCAAATGTGAACAAATAAAGTTTTATAATAGATAAATTAGATTTAATGATTTCTTGATCATTTATCCCCATTTAACATAACCTTGTTGTCCTCCAATAATACTAAACATTGGTTTACATTTTAATATAATTTTACATCCCATCAACACTAAGGATAAATTTGTCAGTATAGGCTAAGGGTCATAAGGTATATCCATTTTAACACAAGAAGATAGTTTCATTTTCTTCCACTTAAGGACTCTTTACTTCATCTATATGTTTATAACATTATATTTTTAGTATAACCTTTATAAGGATTAAAATATCATTCTGTTATATCTAGTATTACATTATTGTCACAATATAGTAAGGTTTTCTAACTCAGGGTTATAACTTAAATTTGTTTACCGTTATCATTTTTTTGATAACTAGACATAGATATATAATTCCCTATCTAAATCCACATACAATCCAACGGCAACTAAAATTATTATGTACTTTGACTCAAGATTAAATAGGCAAATCAATATTGATCATATCAAAAGATAAACTATCTTTCAAAATTGCAATCATACAAAAATATACTCATAACAATGCATAGTTCGCTTTATCCCATTCACAATAATATTTCACAAGTTTTTAGCTTCAGTCAATAGCGAAAAATCTACTCCACAATTACAAAAATGCTAAAGCACTACATCCTTCTAGCTTTTCACACAAATTCTATTCCAGAACCTTTTAACACATTTAAGAATCCGAGTAAAAAGAAATTCATTAGCATAACCAATGCAAATTTATACAAGTCTTTCCCTTTTTCTACCCACAAAATCCATTTGCACATTTATTAGCCAGAATAAGTTCATGAGAACTGAGCATGATAAGAACTACACATTGGAACAATATGCTACTATTTAACAATATCATGAAAGGAAACCAACTATTTAATGAAATGGTTCTAAGCTCTAAAACAATAACAAATTCTTTAATCATGCTAAATTTTTCACAATGTCAAACTAAGAAAGAAGCAAGATGTACCAATTACGAACCTTGTTCATAAAATGACAAAAGTTAAACAATCATTAAAATTGGGCCATTGGCCTTAGAAGTCAAAAACAGAATATCGAGTGCATTAGGATATAATCATGTAATCATCTTGATTATATGATTGAAATATAATACTCAAAACATTAATCAAACATTCCTTATCTAATAAAATACTTCATAAATATGCTAATAATAATGAAGGCTAACAAAATGTCAAAATGAGTCATTGCCTAGCAGCCAAGTTACTTGATATATCCAAAATCTTTTCTGACAAATATGGAAAAAAAAAACAAGTCTCAAAACTACCCATGGATCAAAACAACAGTCAAAGTATTTTCCATTTCTTATCTAACAACTAAGTTTTCATCTTGTAGGATGATTGATAACCATTTATCAAAATAAGGAGGGTAAATATGATTTGAATACCGTGCACTAGCAAGAGATTAAGAGTCTACCACCAAGGTGACAACTAAAATAAATTATCAAAGACCAAAAGGGAAAAGTGAAACCCAATAAAATATTAGGGAACTTCAACTCAAATAATCTCTATCAAAATAATGATCAAGTTGACCAACATATCCCATTCAGGCTAACACTAAGAAAGTAATGTGATAAAGGAAATGACGTCCAATATATATATATATATATATATATATATATATATATATATATATATATATATATATATATATATATATATATATATATATATATATATATATATATATATATATATATATATATATATATATATAACACATTAGATTGGGACATGGTTTGAATCACGGTACTTAGTAAACCACTTAACAAAAAATCACTTCCACAAGGTGGAATGAACAGGAATATAAAACAACACAGTCATGTGTCTAGAGAATTAAAACTTCTAAGAGGTCCAAAACACCGATATCTTGTTAGCTCATAAAGATAGAAGGTTGATTCAGTAAAACTTTCTAATGTAGAATCTTTCCTTTCTATACTAATATTCACTACAATTATATATTTTATTATCCAGTCCCCTTACTATATGGTAAGCTAAATGATAGGCTACACTTGCTCAGTAAAGCACATTAAGTGCAAACGATTCTAATTAAATTTATTAGGCATAAGTATTTCAAACATTTACGAGATGAAAGCTAAGGACTATAAAGGTTCTATAAGACCATTGACCGTTTATCCACCTAATGTCTAGGGAAATACAAACTTAGGGCACCTTGTTTTGACTAAAAATAGTATACAAAGGTTGTCACACCCAGTAGAAACTACTCGCATGAGGCCAAAATACAACCAAGTTTGGAGAGAGAAAAATTATGAAATAATTTTTTTTTGGATAGGTTCAGGTTGTAAGGGGACAGCTGCGAGGCGTCGGAGATGATTATCGATCTATTAAGATCGCCTCAAAATTTCAAATTCAATATTACATTTTCGTTTCTTTCCTCAGCAAGGTTCTAAAGTTCTTATTTAAGAATTTTCATTAGCTTGTCGAACATGACTCTGTTAAACCCCGGTTAAAAGAATTATTTAAGGATCCTTGAATTTATTAAAAACCCCCTTTCTTTTTTATTTAAGACAAATTATAATAATATAAGATTCACACTTTGTAATCCAAGGTCATAAACATATAATTGTTAATTGCTTACGAGGAGGGCTCAAGTGTACACTATCTTGCTAGTTTTCCACCCCCTTTTTCTTTTTATTTCTAAATGTCATTCCACAAATAAATTAACCCCATCACTTAAGTGATGTAGGGTGCATCCTCCACCCTTGGATCTAAATTTTTCCAACCCTTAGATTTAGGATTGGCAAGGAACCCTAGAAATCTTTATGGGTTGCTATATATTTTATCACTTTTTATTTATTTTCTCTTCTACACCCAAAACCCTCATTTCTTTTGCTCTTTGCTTGCAGGTTAAGGGAGACAAGGAGGAGAAGGCCAATCTATGGAGGCCATTACAGCCAAGGGAGCTTAACTCAACAATTTTTGGCTCAGATATTTGATGTATGAGTCCTTTGTAAAGATCTGCTCTGATCTTGGGTTGTTTGGGTTGCCGAAAAACCCTATGCTCACGAATTCAATGTGTATATATACAAATACACACACACACACACACACACACACACACACACACACACACACACACACACACACACACACACACACACACACACATGTATGGGAAGATTAGTACAGGCCGCGCAGGCCGCAAATGCATGGATGAGTCCAGATATATATATATATATATACATATACGTATATATCTATATATATATATACGTATATATATATACACACACACACACACACACACAAATTGAATTCGTGAGCATAGGGTTTTTGGGCAACCCAAACAACCCAAGATCAGAGCTCAACAATTTTTGGCTCAGATCTTTGATGTATGAGTCCTTTGTAAAGATCTGCTCTGATCTTGGGTTGTTTGGGTTGCCCAAAAACCCTATGCTCACGAATTCAATGTATATATATATATATATATATATATATATATATATATGTATATATATGTATATGTGTATATATATACACATATACATATATATATATATATATATATATATATATATATGTATATATATGTATATGTGTATATATATACACATATACATATATATACATATATATCTGTATATATATATAGATATACACACACATATACGTATATGTATATATATATATATATACAGATATATATGTATATATATGTATATGTGTATATATATACACATATACATATATATACATATATATATATACATATATATGTATATATATATATATATATATATACATATATATGTATATATATAGATATATATATACATATATATGTATATATATAGATATATATATACATATATATGTATATATATACATATATATATATATACATATATAATATATATATATATATATATATATATATATATATATATATTCCCCACCCCATATGGTAATGGGTTGGGGGTGGGCTCGGCGCCCCTCCCCCCAAATCCTTTACACAGCCAATGGTACAGGCCGCGGCCTGTACAGGGCGCTTTCAAAAAAACGTTTGGCTTAAAACATATTTCTTTTATTATTATTATTATTTTTTAATTCGTATATACATATATATATTTATATATACATACATATGTGTGTGTGTGTGTGTGTGTGTGTGTGTGTGTGAGAATGGCACAGTATTTTTTTTGAAAAATAAATAAAAGAAGATTTGCAGTTTATTAAAATTTATATATTTTAATAATACTTATCTTATCATTATTAAAATATTTTAATTATTGAGAATATTAAATACTTTTTTTTAAAAATAATAATAACAAATATAGAAGGAAATATTGGCAAGTTATAAACTTGTTTTAGTCCTCTTTTCCTCACAAATTGATAATTATTGTATGTAAGGTAGAAACAAGAAAGTTTCATTTCACCATCAAGGTTGAATATAGTTTGCAATGAGTTCTAAAAATGAGAAATATTTACTATAATTTAGTATTTTAACTATTTATTGTCCAAATTGAAAGTAATGGTGTTCAAATTTCTATCTATTAACAAAAGGAAGCTAGCTTTTGTAACACATACCATTTGCTTAATACAATGAAATAAAACTAGCATTTCAAAAGATGGAATCTACAACAAACTTCCGCAATAGTATGATCACAAGATTTTCACAAGCCTTTTTGTACATGTCATTTCTTTATTTCCTTTTTTTTTTAAAAAAAATAATGTACACATCTTGCAAGTAAAATTTGCATTCAACCATGTAACTTTTGATACAATATAGATTACAATGTCCTTTATTTTTGAATGAAAACAAGATGATACAACTCTATTTCTCCTACAAATTTACAACAAAATAAAGTATATAAGGTAAATGGAAAGAGTCTTCACAAGCTCAAAGGTGCCCTTCATCCATGCTCCAAGTTCCAAGTAGCTCAAATCACAACCAAGATAGGGGGAGAGGCAACACTCTCCTTCCAACCAAAACTCAATGGAGAAGAGAAGCAATCTCCTCCATTGACCCCCGAGCCCCAAACACAACACAATGAAAAGGTGGTCTCCAACTCAAGGCAACAATACTTGCTTCCACAATACAATTTCTTCACAACATTCAAAGCTAAAATAGAAGAAACAAAGAGACACACAAATAACACCAAACATTTCACAACAAGGCTTTCATCCAAGCCAACAAGAGAAGGAACTATGGGAAAGTTTTCCTTATGCCTCCCAATTGAGATGAGATGCCCATCCAAAACCCTCCACAATAAAACTCAAGCCCCTATGACTCTTATGCCTCCCTCAAGTACCCCTTTTTCCTCCCATACTCTTATGCCTCCCTCCTCTTATGGCTCCCTCAAGGACAAGGTAAGAATGTGAACATTCTTACCCAAGATGGGCATCTCTCTCAAACTCCCTCCACAATATCCTATTCTACTCTTATGCCTCCCTCATGAGTTTTCCCATAGACCTCTCCTACACTTCACATTAATCACTCTATCCATTTTTCACAATACACAAAAGTAAACATACATTATTCACAAATTTAGCATAGAAGCAATAACAATAAGAAAGCAAAAAGGGAGAAGGTTTCCTACCTCTCCATTGGAGAAGCCTAAACCAAGAAGCTTTGTCCAAGCTCCCTCCAAAACCAACCAAGAATGCAAGTCCAAGCTCCTTCTTTTTTTCTTTCTCCCAATTCTTTTCTCTCCCTAAAAGAAAAATAACCAAAAAGAACTCTTCCATAAAAAAAAAACCTCCAACCCCCTCCACAAGAGAGGAAGTTTCCATAAATAGAAAAAAGGGAAGAGTGAGGGTGATGTGGCTCCTTGTAGGATGCCACATCACACATCCTCAAGACCACCTCCCTTTAGTCAACTCAAATCCCAAAACACCATAAATGGGTGGTTGGGTTGAATGACATCTCTTTTCCACAACCATCGCTTCCCATGTGCCTTAAGGCACAAATAAATGTAAAAGGAAGAAAAGTGCACTCCAAAGTCATATTTCCCTTCCCAAAACAATAAATAATCCCCTTTTTGGCTTCCCAACCCATAGATATGGTTGGTAAGGGGTTTTGGGAAGTGTGGGACAAGTTCAACTTGTCCCACAAGTCCCCCAAAATTGCGCTAAATATCAAATTAGAGATTCAAAGGATTTGGAGTGGTCAACACTCAAAACAAACATTCAATACAAGGGGCAAACACAAGGCTCAAGGAGCCAACCATCAAAATTAATTATACCTACTAGACTTCCCTCCAAAACTTAAAATTTAAAACAAGATGTTAAATTAATCTAAACATACTTAGCAAAAGTAAATAAAAAAAACATCACAAATGAAATCATCTACTAAAGTAAGTTAAAACAAGTAAATAAAATTCTTACCCCCTTAGTCACATTAGAAGATTTCCCCCTCATGGAATTTTTTCTTAACACAAAGAACAAAGGTAACACAATACAATTCACTAGTTGTCTTGACGACCAAATGTTGTAACCACCCAACATCCTGTTGTGTTTGGTTCCCAATCCCCCTCATGGTTGTGATCGTGTTGTGTTTCTTGCAAAATGTAAAATACCTCCTTCGGCCTTGCCGCCATGTCAAAATATCCAAAATAACCATATGCATGAAATTTATTAACATCTATACGTAATTCAATTATCCATCATTTCAAGGTTTAAATCACAACTTAATTATGCATTTCATCATTATCCAAAGTTATAGTAATATAAATTCAACAATTACATTCTATTTATCATGGCGAAGAAATCCAATGTTAGAACACATGCACTATATCCATATAAAAATAATATCAGTAACCAATAGTCTGTCCATGAGCCAGTGTAGATCATACTGAAAACAAAATCCAATCATAACCCAAATGCATCTACTCACAAAACATCATGCTAATCAACGTAAGTATAAGTCATATCCATATCTAAAAGTCTGCATAACTCAAAATTATAATCAACTAAATGTCATAGGGAAGTGGGCATTACAAAGGTTAATCATAAAACCCTATTTACTCGAATCAACTACTTCCAAATCTGGTCAGCCATTAATAAAAAGGAAGGTTCAAGGTCACCAAACATTGTCAGCTCAAAAAATCATATTATCCTACAATAGGATATATATATATATATATATAAAACATAACATCACAAATGTTACACACCCATCTTATCATAGTACCAGAAACCCCACTACCTATTTAGTGACACAAAAACTGAAACCCCACTACCTATTTTTGCGTCATTAAATAGGTATTGGGGTTTCTGGTACTATGATAAGATGGTGTGTAACATTTGTGATGTTATTGTATATATATATATATATATATATATATATATATATATATATATATATATATATATATATATATATATATATATATATATATCCTATTGTAGGATAATATGAATTTTGGAGTTGACAATGTTTGGTGACCTTGAACCTTCCTTTTTTATTAATGGCTGACCAAATTGGGACACAACTTCAACTCTAGAAAATCAAGGGTTTAACTCACGGTAGTTAGTAAAGCACTTAACAAAAAATCACTTCAAGAAGGTGGAATGAACAAGAATATAAAATAACACAGTCATGTGTCTAGAGAAATAAAACTTCTAAGAGGTCCAAAACACCGATATCTTGTCAGCTCGTAAAGATAGAAGGTTGATTCAGTAGAAATTTCTAATGAAGAATCTTTACTTTCTATACTAATATTCACTACAATTATATATTTTATTATCTAACCCCCTTACTATATGGTAAGCTAAATGATACGCTACACTTGCTCAATAAATCACATTAAGCGCAAACGATTCTAATTAAATTTATTAGGCATAAGTATTTCAAACATTTATGAGATGAAAGCTAAGGACTATAAAGGTTCTATAAGACCATTGACCATTAATCCACCAAATGTCCAAAGCAGTACAAACGTAGGGCACCTTTTTTTGACTAAAAATAGTATACGAAGGTTTATCATAAAATCCTATTTACTCAAATCAACTACTTCCAAATCTGGTCAGCCATTAATAAAAAGGAAGGTTCAAGGTCACCAAACATTGCCAGCTCCAAAAATCATATTATCCTACAATAGGATATATATATAACATAACATCACAAATGTTACACACCATTGTATCATAGTACCAGAAACCCCACTACCTATTTAATGACACAAAAACTGAAATCTATAGTCACAAGAGTGAATCTCATTTCCCTAATCAATGAGGTCAGCAAATTATCAATATGAATTACTTGTGGGTATATATATATATATATATATATATATATATACATATCTGACATTACATTAGATTGGGACACAACTTCAACTCTAGAAAATCAAGGGTTTGACTCACAGTAGTTAGGAAACCACTTAACAAAAAATCACTTCCACAAGGTGGTATGAATAGGAATATAAAACAACACAGTCATGTGTCTATAGAATTAAAACTTCTAAGTGGTCCAAAACACCGATATCTTGTCATCTCATAAAGATAGAAGGTTGATTCAGTAAAACTTTCTAATGTAGAATATTTCCTTTCTATACTAATATTCACTACAATTATATATTTTATTATCCAGTCCCCTTACTATCTAGCAAGCTAAATGATAGGTTATACTTGCTCAATAAATCACATTAAGCGCAAACGATTCTAATTAAATTTATTAGGCATAAGTATTTCAAATATTTACGAGATGAAAGCTAAGGACTATAAAGGTTCTATAAGACCATTGACCATTAATCCACCAAATGTCCAAGGCAGTACAAACTTAGGGCACCTTGTTTTGACTAAAAATAGTATACAAAGGTTAATCAGAAAACCCTATTTACTTGAATCAACTACTTCCAAATCAAGTCAGCCATTAATAAAAAGGAAGGTTCAAGGTCACCAAACATTGTCATCTCCAAAAATCATATTATACTACAATAGGATATATGTGTGTGTGTGTCTATATATATATATATAATAACATCACAAATGTTACACACCATTGTATCATAGTACCAGAAACCCCACTACCTATTTAATGACATGAAAATTGAACTCTATAATCACAAGAGTGAATCTCATTCCCCTAATCAATGAGGTTAGCAAATTATCAATATGAATTACTTCTGGGTATATATATATATATATATATATATATATATATATATATATATATATATATATATATATGGCATTACATTAGATTGGGACACAACTTCAACTCTAGAAAATCAAGGGTTTGACTCACGGTAGTTAGGAAACCACTTAACAAAAAATCACTTCCACAAGGTGGAATGAACAAGAATATAAAACAACACAGTCATGTGTCTAGAGAATTTAAAATTGTAAGAGGTCCAAAACACCGATATCTTGTTAGCTCGTAAAGATAGAAGGTTGATTCAGTAAAACTTTCTAATGTAGAATCTTTACTTTCTATACTAATATTCACTACAATTATATATTTTATTATCCATTCCCCTTACTATATGGTAAGCTAAATGATAGGTTACACTTGCTCAATAAATCACATTAAGGGAAAACGATTCTAATTAAATTTATTAGGCATAAGTATTTCAAACATTTACGAGATGAAATCTAAGGACTATAAAGGTTTTATAAGACCATTGACCGTTAATCCACCAAATTTCCAGGGCAGTACAAACTTAGGGCACCTTGTTTTGACTAAAAATAGTATACAAAGGTTAATCATAAAACCCTATTTACTCGAATTAACTACTTCCAAATCCAGACAACCATTAATAAAAAGGATTAATAAAAAGGAAGGTTCAAGGTCTCCAAACATTGTCAGCTCCAAAAATCATACTATCGAACATAGGATATATATATATATATATATATATATATATATATATATAGGGGAATGAGATTCACACTTGTGATTATAGATTTCAATTTTTTTGACATTAAAAGGTAGTGGGGTTTCTGGTACTATGATTACAATGGTGGTGTTACTCATTTTTTTATGTTATGTTTATAATAGTTATTATATAATATATATATATAATATATAATATATTATATAATATCTGACATTTACATTAGCATTGGGAACAACTTCAACTCTAGAAAATCCAGGGTGTGACTTCAAGTAGTTAGGAAACCACTTAACAAAAAAAATCACTCACAAGGTTGGTATGAAAGGATCTAAAAAACAAGTTCAATGGTCTATAGATTAAAACTTCTAAGGGGTCCAAAACACCGATATCTTGTCATCTCATAAAGAGTTAGAAGGGGGGTTGTATTTCCGTAAAACTTTCTAATGTAGAATCTTTACTTTCTATACTAATATTCACTACAATTATATATTTATTAATCCATTCCCCTTACTATATGGTAAGCTAAATGATAGGTTACACTTGCTCAATACATCACATTAAGGGAAAACGATTCTAATTAAATTTATTAGGCATAAAGTATTTCAAACATTTACGAGATGAAATCTAAGGACTTAAAGGTTATAAGACCATTGACCGTTAATCCACCAAATTTCCAGGGCTTAAGTACAAACTTAGGGCACCTTGTTTTGACTAAAAATAGTATACAAGGTTAATCATAAAACCCTATTTACTCGAAATTAACTACTTCCAAATCCAGACAACCATTAATAAAAGGATTAATAAAAAGGAAGGTTCAAGGTCTCCAAACATGTCAGCTCCAAAATCATACTATCGAACAATAGGATATATATATATATATATATATATATATATATATATATAGGGGAATGAGATTCACACTTGTGATTATAGATTTCAATTTTTTGGACATTAAATAGGTAGTGGGGTTTCTGGTACTATGATACAATGGTGTGTACCATTTTTTATGTTATGTTATATATATATATATATATATATATATATATATATATATATATATATATAACATAAAAAATGGTACACACCATTGTATCATAGTACCAGAAACCCCACTACCTATTTAATGTCAAAAAATTGAAATCTATAATCACAAGTGTGAATCTCATTCCCCTAACCAATGAGGTCAACAAATTATCAATATGAATTACTTCTGGGTATCCTAGATTTGCTAAGATCCAAATTACCCATTTCCAAAAAAATAAAATAAGAATAATTCATTGATCATATAATTATTAAAACTTTGTTTTTGCATTCGTATTCAACCCCCATATATATCCACCCTAAATTACAATGCAGAAAAACCCTCTTCTCAACAGATTTACTGCCTAACAAAAAGGAATTTGAGTTCATAGAAAAGATATAAGACCCATATCAGATTTTAATAGAAAAATAACAGAGAAGCAAATTCTTAGAAAAAAAATGACGCATCCACAGTAAACCCTAGATCACATAATAAGAGAATAATAGTGAATTAACCAGCAAGGTAAAAATGACTATACTACAACAACAAAACCCACTCAAAATTCCATTTCAGAAAATGAGAATGGTTCTCTTCACGATATTGGTAAATATAGAAAAATATCACAATGGTTAGGGATTATCATGCATGCATTTAGCTTCACACGCTGCTTAAATGTCTACTAGGCCCTTGCTATAACAACATATGGAAAATCTCCCTTGTTTTTCTTGTTAGACGACCCTGCGTAGCTCCATGCTTCCCTGATTTGATACACGATGTGCGTACACAGAAAAATATGGATGGATCTACACCTGAGAAATTTTTTTAGAAAGTATAATAGAAATCCTAAGACTCGGGATATTGCGAAAGGATTTACCAAAGAAAACTACCAAGCCTGAGAGGAGAAATAGACACATCGCTGACACAAACAAAACTATATCATATTTAATGAACAACAACTTCCACCTGGCTATCGTTTGAACCAATTTGTGGCACAATAATACGGTATCCTTATCTTATGAGAACTCCTTAAGAGTAAAACCTACATCAGTAAGTGCCTCAAAATAGTAAACCAAATAAACCACTTTGTTAATGTGAGTGGATAAACTTATGAAGTGGGAAGCAATAAGTCCAACGTGTTTTCTTGAAAGTTTTTTTATCACCGAATCACAACACCCTCCGATTTGCAAAAGTGTGTGTTCTTGAGCTCACACAATCACATAATTAGAGAATAATAGTGAAATAACAAGCAAGGTAAAAATGGCTATACTACAACCACAAAACCCACTCAAAATGCCATTTCTAGAAAATGAGAATGGTTCTTTTCATGAGATTGGTAAAGAAAGAAAAATATCACAATGGTTAGGGGTTATCATGCCTACATTTATCTTCCACACAATGCATACATGTCTACTAGGACCTTTGTACAACAACATCTAGAAAATCTCCCCTATTTTGCTTGCTAGATGACCATGTGCAGCTCCAGGCTTCCCGATTTGATACAGGCTGGGTGTATGTGAAAAAATCCGAATGGATCTACACCTGAATACAAATTTCAGGAAGTATACTAGAAATCCTAAGACTCAGGCTATTGTGAATGGATTTACCAAAGGAAACTACCAAGACTGAGAGGATAACTAGACACATAACTGACGTAAACAAAACTATTTCATATTTAATGAATGACATTTTCCACCTGGCTATCGTTTGAACCAATTTGTGGCACAAGAATATGGTATCCTTATCTTTTGAGCACTCCTTATGATTAAAACCTACATGAGTAAGAGACTCAAAATAGTAAACCAAATAAACCTCTTTGCCAATGTGAGCGGATAAACTTATGAAGAGGGAAGCAATAAGTCCAACACCTTTGCTTGAAAGTTTTGTTATCACCGAATCAAAACACCCTCCGATTCGCATAAGTGTGTGTGCTTGAGCTCACAGTGTGACTGGATAACATGGGAGCTATCTCCAAGTTGTGGTACTTACTACTTGAGATAGACCTCTAGAGAAAGTTGGTTCTTGTTCCTAAACTACCTGCCACAATCTACTCTAATGCAGGAAAAACTATCTTATCCTAATCTAACTTTCCAAGGAACCAAGGAGAGAGAGTGCATGAAAAAAGATCCTACACTAAAGTGGTGATACACTAGAAAGGGAGGGAATGAGAATATCTTTCCATTGTGTGAAAAATGGAAGCGAAATACACCCTAGAGAGGGTGATAACAGGTCTCCATAGTCTAGCAATTGTATTCACAACAATATTTCATACACACACAATGATAATGAATCCATGCAAGAGAATAAAATAGACACAATTTATTCCCAATAATATTGAAGAGGTAAGAAGAATGAAAACAAATGCCATAAGGGAAGATACATCCACAAAATTACATCTATTTCTTCATTGATATGCATAGTTCAATCTATTACAAAGCAAAGGCCTGGATAACTATGCAAGGAGTCCACTACAAGGGCCTATAGAAAATTGGCTTCACAAAACCAAAATGATAGAGTTTTTTCTACTTAAAAAGTATCTCTCTCTATAATGATCCAAATATGTATGTTTATAGAGTTTGGAGGAGGGAAGATTGAAATCCCGAAATCTACCTTTCAACCACTTGCAAGAGGCAATAAATGAAGTGAAATGAAGGTATGTTTCTTGAAAAAGGCTCCCCATTGCAATTGGAGAAAATTATCAACATGGCTCTTAATTGCACTCCCAACTGACAACTAAACACTGTTATAAACCTAGTCCATTTTCCTCAAAATTCTCTATCAAATCCAAATCAAATTCTATATTACTTGATTTTTGTGCATCGAGATTAGAGCTACGATTAAAATGGGACCAATATTACATAATTTTGTTGAGAAATGTAAAAGATATGGAATTCTGAGTGTGAGCAAATATTTTGAGTTTGCCAGGGATTTCTTGCATTTTACAAGAATGAGTTATTAATTTTCTAGAGATGGAAATTTTTCTTTTCCTTTCACCCACCTACCCTCATTAATTTTTTGGAGCTGGAGTTGGAGCTGGAAATGTTGTGCCCTTTCCAAAAGTCAAATTTTGTGAAAAATGGAGCTCTGGGTCAAAATTTATGCTAGTTTGAAGTTCGGGGGTCGAGCGTTCCACTTTCCCTTTTGGTTGTTGGTATAGCAGGTTTTCAGGGAACTCACGTCCCTGCAGTACTCTAAACATGCGGGCCTCCTTTCTACGTGTTGCATGACTTGGGATTTTATTTCCTTGTGCGTCCACCGTTGAATGGGTCAGGTGAGTTGTTGACTCTCGACATATCCTCATTGCTTGCTTATGGCTATTTTTGCCTTTTTGGGTGCACGTGTCCCAGCTGTCCAAGATATTTATCTCCATAATATTCGTACTTCACTAGCTTTGGGTACTTCTAATTTTTGGAGCCCGTGCGTACTTTCATCCCAAATGTCCCATGGACTGTGCGGGACAAAATATTTCACTTTTTCCGTATTTGTATTGAGCTCCTTCGTTGATCGGTGACTTCGGAGATGCGAGGAGCTGGTTGCTAAAATGAACCTGTGTGGCCAAGGATGCCAAAAGCTAACTTAGCCACAATACACTTCCTCCTTTGTAAATTGAATCTGAACTAGGTACAATGAGCCCCGTTACAATCTGCATTGGTTCCATCTGCAGCCCCCAGACCCAATTTGCACTAAAATAGGCCCTTGACTTCTTTTTTTCAAATTTTTGTAATTTTTCACTAACTCCTTGGATTTTTCTTTAGATAGGAAAGTTAAAGAAAAACCAAGGGGTCCCCCAAAATAGTATTTTGGTACTTGAACCATTTCTTCTTGCTCAAGCCTGAAGAAATTGTGCAAGTTAACAAAATTACCTTGGGGGTGAATTTTGGATAACAAGTTTCAAAGCCTTTTCCACATAATCCAATCTGAGAAAATTTTGAACCATTGTAGTACACGTGGTGAAAATCCTTTTAGGCATTTCAGTCTCACAAAAACACATGCCAAGCACATGTTTCCTTTAAGTCATTAAAGAAGTTGTATGCGGCCAACAACTCCACTCACTCACTAGCTAGTAACTACATTAAAGCATGAGACTAAAAGTTTTAACCACTCAGCGCCAAACATTGAAAGTTATTGGGTAAAGTTCCTTCAAGAGTGTAAAAGGTCATTGCCAAGGACAAGAGATAGTGGGTGAATAAATTAAATCCAACATTAAATTTAGTAGACTACTCATAAGGATTGACACCACCAAGGACTATCTCCAACTTCCCACGTAAGCCAAGACTAACCACAAATTTCTGCAAGGTTAAGTCTTAGGTGGATGATTAATAATTAAACTTAGCTTATAAATATTAGGTCCCTTTTTTAAAAAAATGTCCTAAATACCTTTGGAAAGGTTTCAAAATTCCTTTAGATATTTTACACAAAAGCATCATCAAGGATCACATTAAACCGAGAATATGATTAGCCCTCAAAAGAATGTTACAAAACACCCTCAACAATCTCATAAGCATTTACGACTGAACAAGGTGGTATGATGGAATGAAAATAACTCAAATTTACTTTGTAACAATGATCACAATTACCTAACGATCATAAGTATGCCTTGGATCATTGAAATTGATCCAAGGCATGACCATTTGAAACAAAAGCTGTAATAGACTAAGGAACGAGTTAAAATTTGTTACTTAGGTAACTTATCGAAATAACTCCATAAGATCACATCTACTTCAATTACTTGGATTCACAAGTTGTGATTCAAGTTTCATCATAGGGATTACATTACAAACATTCAACGTTAGCAAATTGTGGTCAAAGAAGCAAGAACAAGAGTAAACACCGAAAGGAGCATTACATTATCCTCCCCTTATGAAAGCATTGTCCTCGATGTGACATAATGCCAAGGTTAGCAAAAAAGGATTAGCAATAAAGGAGAGCTAAAGATGAAAAGTTCTTCCTATGGTTAAATTTTTGGTCGTTAGAGAATGACCACAGGGAAGTCTAGAAAGTTTAGCAGTTTATTAAAAAAAAATTGTTATGTGAAGATTGACAATTCCCTTTTTATTTCATTATTTAATTAATCTTTTTCATTTACATTATTCCTAAAACTCAAGCCCTAAATATTTCATTGTTGTAATATTTTATTTTACTTATTCTTGTGGGTGCCCAATAGGAACTAATATCACAATACCATACCAGGGGCATACACAACACTAATGGGTCCCATGCATAATTCTACATACTTCCACAATTGTACCACACCAAAAGTACTTGACCAAACCATGGTAGGAACATACATGATTTACATAACATAGTAATTTTCACACATATATGATCGACACATTAATACTCGAACATAAGTGTACTATAACAACATGAAATTCCCGAAAACTTCACACATAAAGGTTTCACACAACTTGGAACAATAATTGAAGATACATAGTATCAACAAGGGAATCAAAACCATATCTACAATATCAAAAAACATAGCCATACTCACATGAGTACACATACATGATAACACCACTCCAAAAACGTCACAAAACAACTCTGTATACCCCCTGAAGTATCAGAAAACAACTCGATATACGTCCAGAGCATCAATCACACACACACAAATATCTTATGCCTCCCTCAAGTCTCTTATGCCTCCCTCAAATATCTTATGCCTCCTTTAAGTCTCTTATGCCTTCCTCAAGTAGTAGCATAAAGATAAATTTTCCTTTTCACTACCCAAAGAGGTTGGTAACCCTATGGCCCTAGGCACATAGATTCCAGACACCCCTAACCCAGTGATATAATAACTCATGGCTCGAAAACATGCTAGTTATCTGTAACTCCTTGGTGTGTACCCTCATACATTGAAGCGGTTCTATAGGTTTAACCATTCCATGGTGCATCCCATGACTCTATTCCACACATTACGACAATAGAACCAACATAACAATCCGTTTCAAATGTCAAGTGGAAAAAATACAACCCTTGGGATAGGCTATTAAAATTTTAAATTTAAAAGAAAATATAAATTAAAGCAAAACAAATGGCCAACGAGCCATAGTTAGTTTAAAAATATGCATCTTAGTACAACAACCAAATAAAATGCCCAAAATATAATAACATATCAATCAAGAAAACTTCTGATTCTTGAAAAAAGATAAAATATTCAATTTACAAATAAAATACATATATAGTAATAACACATTATGATGACTATGTGTCCTTATATGGATAGCAATGGGGTACTCAACGAGCTTCTTAAACTTGGAATATTGAGCCTTAGCTTGTCAAATAACATATCAAATAATAAAACTACCATCATCTCTATCTGAATCATCTTGCCACCACTTCGAAAAGGCTCAACATAGTCACAAATACACTTAGGTTGAATCCATAAGATAAACATATAGGGAGGGAGAAAGGAGTATAGGTAATCATCTATTGAGCCTAAGGTCGGCTTGAGTGACTGGTCCACGGTACACATTTCCTCAATCCAAACATACACTTTCACTGATTTCCTTTAGGGTCGGTTAGTGCAAGGCTCACAACATAACACATAAGTACATCACTAGTACAATGGTGGTTCACGCACATTAACCATAGAATATACGAATGGTATCTATATAAGGTATATCACAATCATTACATTCATGGTTTACAATACATTACATTACCACATGCTACACCCAAAGTGCAGGCACTGTATAATAGGGATAATACATTCACTATATGCCCATAAATCACAACATGAACCATCAAAGATTACACGAATTGTACTTTGGATGAGAACAATGTCTAACATTACAACATATAGTCAATTGCAATACAACATGGTGATACACATGTTCCTTCATAACATGTTGATGACATCACTATAAAATCAAGTTCACTATACACCAATATTTTCATACAACACTTTAGAAAACCTACATATTTCAAATGCCAAAATGATCCAACACTCCGTAATCCACAATACATTACTTTCACACACAACAAGACGGTACATCACACATGAATTCTACATTGAATCCACAAAAAGGAGAGGGGATAATCTCATCTCTAGGACATACACATGCCAACAGTTACACACTAAGTGACATACACAACATGTGCATTCACAATATCACAATTACGACATAGTTCACATCGCACTTATATCACATTACTCTTCTAATCTCCACCACCACCATCCAAAACCACCAAAACTCTAGTCTATCCCAGAGGTTTGAGAGCATGAACCTTGTCTTTGATACTAAGTGTAACCCCCATAATTTACACACACAAAGACAACATAGAAAATACCGGATATATTTTTTTGACTTGAAGTATATACGACACTAGAGGTGGTCTCTAAGGACTACACAAAATTCACGATATTTTTGCACAACATTTACCCACATAGGTAGCATGAAAAACATGTGATGGACATAAAGACCAATTTTTTTACTAGGCACAACATAATGGTTCAACTATAGTACACACTTATAGGTAGGGTCTTCCCATAGTTTGATCTTTTAGGATTAAGTATTTGTTAAAATTATATTTCAATTCTTAACATAACTTCTAGAAAACTCATGTTGTGTAAATTAGACATTCCCGTTTCCTCTTGTTAGGTTTACTCTAATATATTAACATTAACTTATGGTATATCCCATTTAATAGATTCACCGAAGTTACATTAAGTACTTGTTTAAATTATTCGTTTGTTAAAAGGATATTTATTACACACAAGGCTATTTACCTACACAAAAACTATTGGATCTTGTTTCATACCTCCATTGTAAAAGGAGATGAGTGTAAGATGAAACTGAGGTGAAATACCATTTAGTTTTAGAACTAAAGTTTCTTTGTATAGGGATCAAAATGATAAAAAAATTACTTAAGAAAGGATAGCAATTCACCTTCACAAGAGTTGGTGGTATCCAGGTCAATTTGCATTCATCTTTATGATCTCATTAGTCATTAACCCTTAGTTCATTGATACTCATAAATCAATCTGAACTAAGTAAGTGCATCATCTAGTGTTCTCTTGATTAAATTCATTAAATGTGAAAAAATAGGTTTTATAATAGATAAGTTATATTTAATGATTTCTTGATCATTTATCCCCATTTAACATAACCTTGTTATCCTCCCAAAATACCAAACACTGCTTTACATTTTAATATAATTTCACATTCCATCAACACTAAGGATAAATTCATCAGTATAGGTTGAGGGTCATAAGGTATATCAGGGATAATTTTAGTGGCGAATATTCGTAATATGGTGAATATTCCATTTTTGAAAAATTTGAAAAGGAGAATTTTCTGGTGGAGGTCAATGACCTGTTCACCTAAAAATTACATTTTAATTTTTTTAGGGGTCGGCTTCACCTACCCTTAAAACTATCCCCTATATAATCCTAGATTTTTCGCCAAGTAGAACACTACTAGATCACTCATACCACCTGGGGGCATATGTATTATCAAGTACAATAAATGCTCGACAGGAAGGCAGAGGCTATAGATGCATGACAAAGGATTAATTGACACGCGATAGGGAGAGTTTTTTGACGCACAACAGGGGGATTTTTTTGATGCGTGACAGGAGTGCAAAGGTAGTAGACGTGTGCCAGATAGTTTGTTGAGGCGTGACACAAATATTTTTTTGTCGCGCAACTAGAGGGTGAAGGCTACATACGTGCGACAGGAGATTTGTTTTCACGTGTCAATAAAGTGGTTGATGCGCGTTAACCACCTTATTAATGCATGAAAGCAAATCTCTTGTCACGCATCTACAGCCTTCTGTCACACCACTTAAAAATTAGGTGAAATTTTTGTTTTCAGACCCCCAAAAATTTCACCTTCCTACAAAACTGGTTCTGAGGATATTCGCTAGGTATTTTCCAACTCTGATTTTTAAGAGGTCTCTTAAAATTAACCCTGAGGTATATCCTTTTTAACAAAAGAAGATAGTTTCCTTTTCTTCTACTTAAGCACTCTTTAATTCATTTGTATGTTTACAACATCATATTTTTTGTGTAACCTTTATAAGGATTAAAATATCATTTTGTTATACCTAGTATTACATTATTCTCACAATCTAGTAAGGTTTTCTAACTCAGGGTTATAAGTCAAATTTGATTACCATTATCCTTTTTGTTATAACTAGACATAGATAAATAGTTCCCCATCTAAATTGACACACAATCCAAATGTAGCTAAAAGTATTATGTACTTTTAATCAATATTAAATAGGCAAAACAATATCAATCAGATCACAAGATAAAATATTGTTCAAAATTACAATCATACAAGAAGATATTTATAAAAATGCGGAGTTCACTTTATCCCATTCACAATAGTATTTCACAAAATTTTCACAAGTTTTTAGTTTCAGTCAATAGCGACAAAACTACTCCACAATTACAAAAATGGTAAAGCACTACGTCCTTCTAGCTTTTCCAAAATATTCTATTCCATAACCTTTTAACACATTTAAGAATTCGAGTAAAAATAACTTCATTAGCAAAACCAATGCAAATTTCTACAAGTCTTTCCCTTTTTCTACCCACGAAAGCCATTTGCATATTTACTAGCTTGAGTAAGTTCATGAGAACTGAGCATGATAAGAACTACAAATTGGAACAATATGCTACTATTTAACAATATCATGAAAGAAAACCACTTATTTAATGAAATGGTTCTAAGCTCTAAAATAATAACTTCTTTAATCATGCTAATTTTTTCACAATGTCAAACTAAGAAAGAAGTCAGATGTACCAATTACGAACCTTTTTCATAAAATGACAGAAGTTAAACAATCATACAAGTTGGGCCATTGGCCTTACAAGTCAAACACATAATATCAAGTGCATTAGGGTTCAATCATGTAATAATATTGATCATATGATTGAAATCTAATACTCAAATAATCAATCAAACATTCCTTATCTAACAAATTACTTCACAAATATAATAATAATAATGACGGCTAACAAAAATGTCAAAATGATTCATTTCCTAGCATCAAAGTTACTTGATATATCGAAAATATTTTCTAACAAATATGGAAACAACAACAAGTCTCAAAACTACCCACATATCGAAACAACGGTCTAAGATATCTTGATACAACAATCAAAGTATTTTCCATTTCTTATCTAATGGCTAAGTTTTCATCTCGTAGGTTGATTGATAACCCTTTAATAAAACAAGGAGGATCAATATGATCCAAATACTGTGTAGTAGTAAAAGATTAAGAGTTTACCAACAAGGTGACAAGTAAAAGAAATTATCCAAGACCAAAAAGGAAAACAAAAACACACTAAAATAGTATGGAACTTCACCTGAACTAATCTCTATCAAAATAATGATCAATTTGACCATCATATCCCATTTAGGTCATCACTAAGAAATTAATGTGACAAAGGAAACAACTTCCAATCTAAAATAGATAACTATTACAAAAAACAAAAAATATCAAACATTCCATTAGATTGGGACACAATTTCAACTTTACAAAATAAAGGGTTCGTCTCTTGGTAGTTAGTAAACCACTTAACAATAAATCACTTCCACAAGGTGAAATGAAAAGGAATATAAAACAACATATTGACGTGTCTAGAGAATAACAACTTCTAAGAGGTCTAAAACACCAATATCTTGTCAGGTCATAAAGATAGAAGGTTGATTAAGTAAAAGTTTCTATTTTAGAAGCTTGCCTTTCTATACTAATATTCACTACAATTAAATATTTATTATCTAGTCCCATTACTATTTGGGAAGCTAAAGAATATGCTCCACTTGCTCAATAAATCACATTAAGTGTAAAATATTCTAATTAAATTTATTAGTCATAAGTATTTCAAACATTTATGAGATGAAAGCTAAGGATTGTAAAGGTTCTATAAAACCATTGACCATCAATCCACCAAATCCCTAGGGCATTACAAACTTAAGGAACCTTGTTTTGATTACATATAAAGGTTAATCATAAAACCATATTTACTCGAATCAACTACTTGTAAATCCGATTAACCATTAATAAAAAGAAAGGTTTAAGGACACTAAACATTGTCAGCTCCAAAACTCATATTATCCTATAATAGGATGTTATATATATAGCATAACAGAACAAATGTTACACACCATTGTATCACAATACCAAAAACCCCACTACTTATTTAATGTCACTAAAATTGAAATATGTAGTCACGGGACTGAATCTCATTCCCGTAATTGACGAGGCCACCAAATTATCAATATCAATTACTTTTGGGTATCCTTGATTTGCTAAGATCCAAATTACCCATTTCCAACAAAACAAAAGAACAGTTCATTGATCATATACTTATAAAAACTTTGCTTTTGTATTCATATTGAACCCCCAGATAAATCCAGCCTAAATTACAATGCAGAAAACCCTATTCTCAATAGATTTACAATATAACAACAAGGAATTTGATTTCATAGAAAATATACAAGACCCATATCTGATTTTCATAGAAAAATAAGATAGAATAAAATTATAAGAAAAAAAATATGCATCCATAGTTATCCTAGAATCACATAATCAGAGAATAATAGAGAAATAACCAGTAAGGTAAAAACGACTATACTAAAACCACAAAACTCAATCGAAATGCCATTTCGTAAAATGAGAATGGTTCTTTTCACGAGATTGGTAAAGATAGAAAAATATCACAATGATTAGGGCTTATCATGCCTACATTTAGCTTCCACATGTTGCATACACGTCTACCAGGCCTTTACTGCAGCAACATCTAGAAAATATCCCATGTTTTGCTTGCTAGACGACCATGTGCAGCTCCAGGCTTTTCCTATTTGAAATAGGCTGCATTTACGTGGAAAAATCTGGTTGGATCTACACCTGAGTATAAATTTCAGCAAGTATACTAGAAATCCTAAGATTCAGGCTATTGCAAATTGATTTACCAAAGGAAACTACCGAGCATGAGAGGAAAATTAGACACATCATTGAAAAAAAAACTACATCATATTTAATAAACAACAGTTTCCACCTAGCTATCATTTGAACCAATTTTTGGCACAAGAATATCATAACCTTATCTTTTGAGTACTCTTTATGAGTAAAATATACATGAATAAGAGACTCAAAATAGTAAAAAAAATAATACTCTTTTCCAATGTGAGTGGATAAACTTATGAAGAGGTCAGCAATAAGTCCATCACATTTTCTTGAAAGTTTCAAATCCTTTTCCATAGAATCTAATTTGAGTAAATCCTAAACCATTGCAGTCCACAGGGCTAGTATCCTTTTAGGCATTTCAGTATCACCAAAACACATGCCAAGTACATGTTTCCTTTAAAACATTAAAGAATCTATAGGTGGCCAACAACTCCACCCACTCACCAGCCAACAACCATATTTAAGCATGAGACTAAAATTTTTAACCACTTAGCGCCAAACATTGAAAGTTATTGGGTAAAGTTCCTTCAAGAGTGGACAAGGTCACTACCAAGGACATGAGCTGGTGGGTGAATAAACTAAATCCAACATTAAATTTAATATACCCCTCATAAGGATTGGCACCACCAAGGACTATCTCCACCTTCCAACACAAGCCAAGAATAACCATAGTTTGCTCCAAGGTTGAGTCTTAGGTGGATGATTAATACTTAAACTTAGCTTATAAATATTAGGTAACTTTTTTAAAAAACATCCTAAACACCTTTGGAAGGTATCAAAATTCCTTTAGATATTTTACACAAAAGCATCATCAAACATCCCATTAAATCGAGAATAAAATTAGCGCTCAAAATAATGTTTTCACAAGATGTTACAAAACACCCTCAACAATCTTATAAGCATTTACGACATACAAAGATCATATGATGGAATGAAAAGAATTCAAATTTACTTCGCAACAATTATCACAATTACCTAACGATCATAGGTATGCCTTCGATCATTTAAATTGATCCAAGGCATGACCGTTCAAAGAAAAAGCTGCAATAGACTAAGGAATGGGTTAAAATTTGTTACGTAGGTAAATTACCAAAATAACCCCATAAGATCACATCTACTTCAATTACCTGGATTCATGAATTGTTCTTCGAATCTCATCATAGGGAGTACATTATAAACATTCAACATTAGCAAACTGTAGTCAAAGAAGCAAGAACAAGATTCAACACCAAAAGGGTCATTACAAAAATAGATCGCTTTGATACCATTGAGACAAAAAGTATTAATATTTTATTGATGATCAATACAAAGCATATATATATATATATATATATATATATATATATATATATTTATACAACTAGAGGAGATAAGAACCCCAATAGAAAAACAGAAGGTGGAAGGTCAAGAGACCCATGAAGGTGAACCACCATGTATACAATGTAATATGCCAACACTTCCACTCCTGCGTGAACCATGGAAGATAAATAAAATCATAGAAATTTTTTATTGTGGTATAGGTCAAATAAATGAGGATTCCAACTAGTATTGTAAAGTGATTTTGATTCACTTGAGGTGAATCCTACAAGTGAGAAAGTTGCAGTCCTTATTCTAAAGGATTTGACAATGGATTGAAATCTATCATCCCATACTTTTCAAGTAGGGCCTTGGCATACTTCATCCGACTGACAAAATTGTGATTCTCCTTCTACCATATCTATAATCCAATACAATAGTGCATTATCCCCAAATCCATCATGTCAAAATATTTATTGACATTGTTTTTTACTTCATCAACAAGATTATCCATGCTCCCTGTGATTGCAAGATCATATACATAAAGAAAAAGAAAAACAATCTCATTACCAATTTTCTTGATGTACAAGTTGGAATATGATGGGATTTGTTTGCATCCATGTTGTAAGAGATGATCATCAATCTTAACGTACCACATTCCAGCAATGTTTATTTTAGTCCATACAGAGATTTAATCAATTGAAACACCTTATGAGGATGTTTGTCATCCTCAAATCCTTTTGGTTGGGTCATGTATAATTATTCCTGTAGATCACCATTCAAGAAAGCATTTTTCACATCCATATGTTGAATCTTCCACCCCTTTTGTAATGATAGTGCACAAACAACCATGATGGTATTTACCTTTGTAGTGGGTGCAAATGTTTCTTTAGAATACATACCTTCCTTTTGAGCACATCCTTTTTTAACTAATCATGTTTTGAATTTATCGATGGCTACTTATACCTTATAATTTGTCTTGAATATATATTTACAACCAATGGAATTCCTTCTTGTAGGTAGATCGAGAAGCTCCCATGTACAATTTTTAATTAATGAATCATATTCATCTTCTGTATCCTTCTTCCATTGTGGCTAGCAACTTGCTTCTTGAACTAAATCTTGTTTAGTGTTGTCAATTAGTGAGCTTACAACGTGAGATTAAATTTATCTCTTTCTTGTCTTCTCATCCTAATACCTATTGAATAATCTGAAAGCGAGTCCAAATGAGAGTCCTTGAGGGTAATTTTTACCCATTTTGAATGTGAATGCTGATGTTGTGTAGTGTTGTCCTCCGAATTCCCTAGATCAATAAACAATTCTCGTTATAGCTCATCTTCTCTTCTATAAGAATCATTTCCATCATATGTATATGGAAGCAACTTACGAAAAGTAGTCGACGTCGATTACTTTTTCCAAAGTGATTCATATGATGACTCATCAAATACCACATCAATTTTTTTGTAAATATTCCATGTCACTAGATCCATGAGAGGATATGCTTTTGAGGTCTCATTGTACCACAAAAATATGCATTGGAGTGTTTTGGGCACAACCTTCTTCATTTTCTTTGCATGGACATGCATGTATGTAATAAAACCTAAAACACGAAGATGAGAGATTGATGGCTTATAACCACTCCAAGATTCCACTGGCATTATATTATTTAGTGCCTTTACAGGAGACCTATTAAGAAGATACAATATCGTTAAAAATGATTTTCCCCAATACTTATCCTTCAATCTCGGTGTAGAAAGCATGCAATGAGCCATTCCCATCATTATTTGATTGTGATGTTATAAGAATCCATTTTTTTGAGTTGTATAGGGAGCAGTCAAATGTTGTTTGATGTTGTGTTGGTTTAGGAATTCTGTAGACACCTTTGATGTGAATTCCCCTCCTTTATCTAAGTGGAGTAGACGAATGTGTCTGTCATACTGATTCTTAATGAGTTTCTTGAATATTTTTAACTGTAAAAATGTGTAATATTTTTTTTGGAAGAATACCCATTTTTTCCTAAAGAAGTCAACCACAAACAATTAAAAATATTGCAGTCCTTACATAGTGGCAGGTAACGGTCCATAAATATTTGTATGAATCACATCCAAATGATTTATGTCTTGATTTGATCTCAGTCTAAATGGAACACAATTTATATTTCAAGTGAGAAAACCTCAAAAATAGGAAATGATGGAGAAATGGTAGGAAGTCCATGTCAAAACGTAGTGAAATCTTCCATATTTAGTCATTAGACAAGATTTCATACTAGTTTTAACTTGGATCTCAACCTTAACGTTGTGACTCAATAGTTGATTGAACAATAGGAGATTTTTTCTCAGGCTGAGTACGTATAGAACTTTTTTGAGTGTACAACTATTCATTCCAAGCAGAATAATGACATTTCCAATTCCTTCTACAATAGACTCCTTATATTTTGTAATCCTAACTTGATCTTCAGTGGGTTGCTGGATCAACTTATGGAAGTGTTATTTACATCCTATCATATGCTTGTTGGCACCAAAATTAATGAACCAAAAATTCTCAGAGGGTTTAGAAGTTTGGGAGATACGTATCATGATTTGATGAGCGTTATTAGTTTCTTCTTCTTCTTCTGATGCATTTTTTTGTTGTGCTTCCACATGACCTTTCTGCTTCTATCTCCATGAAGGGTGACGTCCATGTGTATTTTTTGTGCTATCTAGACTAGAAGAGGCTTGTGTATGGACATTATAGTAACAGTTAGAGGTTTCATGAGTACGCATGCTGCAAATGTGAAACCACTTCTCCTCTTTAGAGTGGGATTTCATCAGATTTTACTTCTACTAGTTGTGTGATTTCTTATTGAACTTTCTGCCATGTAGCTTCAAAATCAATGATTTTTCTTCAAATTCTTCTTGATGGACTGAATTAATTCCTCTTGTTGGAGCATATTTACCAGTGCTTTGAATGAAACTGCTTGTTTAGTGATATTGAGTGTCATGAAAAATGTCTTAAATTGTGAGGGGATTTCCGTCAATGTGATTGTGATTAGTATTGTGTCATCAATCTTCTCATAAATTTCTATCATCTGCACTTAAAGTTCAGGTACTCGTCACAAGAATTATTTGACGATCGCTCTAGGTGATATGTTGAGTGTATACAACATTGAATGTAGATGAAGTATATTTTTTTCATTCTTGGCTTTATAGATACTAGATAGAATGTCCCAAGTGGCATTAGATGTCATTGCATCTCGGATATGTGGTTGTAGTTCGATGGCGACACCAAGTATGATCAACATCAGGGATTTGGCATTTTTTTTATCAAACTTTGTCTCCTCATCAGTGTTAGTTAGACGGGGTACATTTCTGGTGATGATTCTGTATAACTCTTCAAATTGTAGAATCATGCACATTTTTGTTTTCCACGCAACATAGTTATGCTCTTGAGGAGATGGGTATCTGAAAGGAGTATATTTGGTGCTGAAATTTTCACTATATATGTATATATAATTCAAGTGAAGGCAAAGAAGCAAAAGTTGAATTTGTACCCAAAAAATGTACCTTTAAAAATATTACAATGAAAGTCCTATTAAGGATGATATTGTGCCCTCGCATGGGAAAAATATTCTTATGCAATTAGATACGAGCGCTTTTGTTTTCTCCTTTCCCCATATTCATCATCATTTTGGTATCTAGATTCAATTCATGCACACTTATTCTTTTCTTGGTACTTAATATTGAAGAGGAATCACTCGAGAAATCCATCTTTTACTAATTTGTCAAATTGGAAATTGTCAATATTCTTTAATTCTTATTTTAGAGAAAAAAAAATGTGTTATCTTCATTTATAATTACGGGACATGCATATTTTGACGAAGTTGAATATGCCATTCAAATATGTTCTAATAGGGTTCAAAGTGTAGATATTTCTTGGTCCTCTCTGTTGGTACCCAAATTGATTCTCCCTCAGAAGCTGAGTAGCATCATAGGTGTAGCAGGAAACTTAGAGGCAAGGAGGGAATGTAATGTGTCGTTTTCTAGCTGGGGATGAAATGCAGCTTGCTCTTTTTCACTCAGATGTGGAGAAATGGGTAGCATCTGCAAGAGGATTTAACCTATCCTCACTACTTTATGGTTGTGCCTTTCAACTAGGGTGAAAGGACCATTTTGTAGCCTAATGTTTATGGAGGAGATGGAGATGTCCTTGCTTGTGAAGTAATAAGAAGACCTTGAAGAAAATATGATCAATGCAATAAAACGTAACTCTCACGAGTTGTCAATCTAGATAATGGAGATATTTTATAGGCAAGGTTCAGGCCACTAAAGACAATGAAAACCTGATTTTTCATGCATGTTTGGGTGATAAAAATTATGCATTTGTGTACATACATGACAAACAAGGGTAGTATGGGTACGATTAATTGTTTTTGAATGAATTTTTGTGGGAGGTGAAATAGAATAAAGTTGATTATACCAAATATTTGGGAAATTTTACAAAAATGGAAAGCTTGAACAATAGAATTCTTTTAGAGTATCCAGGATGTTCCTTTAACCATAATATGCACTTCAATGGAGGCCCAAATCAGAACTTTTCACACAAATTTCAAGGATCCAAAATGAAGGCTCAAATTGGAAAACTTAACTGAACATTATCAATCTCTGTTTCATCATGCCTAAGATACCCTCAAAGGCTAAAAAACAATCTTATAGTCATGCTAGGAGTCACAGTGATTTTAAATTTATTTATTTCACTATCAAATGAAGGCTCTTCTGATAAATGAAATTGCAAATGCTACTAAACTATCACAAGGATAAGATCTTGTATGATTCACACAAATTTCAATGTAAGAATGCAACAGGAACAAGAAAAACTACTTGCAGGCATTCGTAAATGAAGAAAACACAATTTTTTCCAAAGAATAACACAGATTAACTCAAGTTTCGTTAAATTTATCAGTAAGGGAAATTTTTTCAAAATAATCTCAAAGCTTGTCAATGGTTGGACACTCGCAACCACCTTGACATGATCAAATTTAACACAAAGGAGATAAACAAGATTCTTCAAATATTTTTTCAGAAAGATGGTCTCTATCAATATTTTCCCTTAGGAAATCAATTTTTGACTCCTAACACTTCTACGTTCACAAACTCCCAACCCTTTTTATGGAAAAATCATGCCCATTTATAACATTTTACAGTAGAGCCCTTTCCCCCTCGTAAAAACCTAAACATTGAATGCACGAGTTCTTGCCATGATCTCGATCGCGATTCCAAGAATCATATTTGTAAAAATTCGTCAGGTGCTCAGGGGGTGGATCTCCTCGAATATCTCCCACATGTAACTCCTTTTGGTAGATCACTTTCCCTTCTACTCGCCAACCACTTCCACACATAATTAATCAAATCTGTCTCTTCACTTGCCCGGGAAGGAAAAATGGAAGATCGGATCGAGCCCAGAGGTCAGATCTCACCTTAATGGAAAAAGACGTCCCTAGATCTTCCTCACCAAACTCAAATATCAAATTAACTCCCCTTCCCTATTTTACGTGCAAGAAATATCGAGAAATCATGAAGATTCATACTTCTAGGAGCTCTGGAGTGAAAATGACGGAAGAATCAAATACAGATGCACATCTGCTGTTGATTTCTATTTTGAATTTGTATCATACACATGAGAGATCCACTTTAAAATGGTCCTGCGGCTACCCTTTTTCCTTTTAGAATTTTTTGGAAAAATGTAAAATTTTCACATTTTTCTCTATAGCTCCACCCTTGAGAAATGAGCTTGACACATGTCCCAATGTGGGTCCCAAAGGAACCACATCCAAATTCTACTATTTCACCTCTTTTTTGGAAAAGGGAAAATTTTCCAAGTTTTCCCAATAGCTTTGCCCTTGAAACCCACTTCCTTTTTCACTCTTAACTCCCTTTTTCCACAAAAGGAAAATTTTCCAATTTTCCTACGAAGGTCCGTATCTCTGTCGTTGATTAGAGCAAGTTTTGACTTTTATCTATTGGGCCCATAGGTCATTTTGATTATTTCACCCCTTTTGAACATCAATGGGCAAAAAATCCAAGTTACCCCCGATGGCCTGCCTCCCTACCTCTTAACATTTTCAAAGCCAACCTTGACCTCCTCCTTATCAAGCTTGCAGGCCATTTTGAGATTTTAATCCTTTTCATGATAAGAGGATAAAAATCCAATCTTTCCCCAATGGTCTGCTTCCCCGCCCATTTGACTTTTTGAACTGCCACGTGTCATAATGGCATATCTTGAGATGTTCCCCAAAAGTTGAGACCTTGGATGAGCATGAGTTCGCCACGTGTTGCTATGGCAGAAATTCAAAAACATTAAGGCTTCAAAATGATTTAGTGGGGGCATGCTTCCATTTTAGAATTTTACTCCATTTTTCCAGAAGGGAAAAAATTCTAACTTACCTCCAAAGGCCCGCACCTCCGCCATTAACTTTTCCACGTGTCCTCCTGCGGGGTCGAAGTAAGACTTTTTCCTTTCCACTTAAAATTTTCTTTAATCAGAGACTGGAGGGCCACAGGGTAGTTTCAAATTTTTTGCCAAAGTAGGCAAAAGAAAAATTTGAAAAAAAAAACCGCCGCAGCCCATCCAATTAGAATAAACTAGGTAAAACAGGCCACCGGGGGCTAGAACAAACAAGAACATGAAAGACAGAAAACAAAACAACAAACTATACACTGTACATATGATGTTCACCTTGTTTTTGGGGAATCAATCCAATAAATGCTTCAAATTCTTGCCATTAATAGGCAATTCAAGCAATTCTCCATCCAAATACTTCAAGAAGAAAGTATGCTCACCAATCCGAATATCTATGGAGTAAGGGCCCATCCATAGTGCATCAAATTTACCATGCTTACCCTTATGTTCATGCCTGCTATCCCATAGTAGCACAAGATCTCCAACATTGAAAGCTCTTGGGGTGACCTTCTTGTCGAACAACTTCTTCATCTTCTCTCTGAACTTTATATGTCTTTGCTGGGATGCCCTCCTTTCTTCATCAAGTTCAACAATTTGGTTAAGGTGGGCATCATATGGACTTAGTTGTTGATCTTCCAGTTGTTGAATGAACTGATATGAGGATAATTGCATATGTAGGGGCAGCATGGCCTAAGTTCCATACACTAACTCAAATGGGCTCATTCCAGTGGCTCTTTTAATAGTAATGCGGTCTACCCAGACAAAAAACTTCAGCTTACATGGACCTTCAATTGATACAGGTTACAAAGGAAGGGAGCCTAAAGCTTTCAATCTTCTAGAGAAGTGATGGAAACTCTCACATCTTCTAACCAAAAGATTTGTATCGTTGAAGAGGGTTGGCCACCAATAACTAGCCCTAAAGATCTTGTGTGTTGTGACTCTTCCAGCAAAGTGCCCCCAAAAAACTCTTCCATGAAGATCCAAAATTATCTTGGGGGCTTAATCTTCAGTAATGCACCTTAAGAAAACTCCCTCAGGGTTCTTCCAAGTTAACCCATAATTAGTAATGACATATTTGTGTGAATCCAACTTAAGGGCTCTTTTCTAGTTCTTACTTAAATACTCAGGGAAGTTCAAATGTTTGAGATAAAAAACTACATCTTTATACCACTCAAAACTAATAATTTTTTTCAAAAATATCTACCCTACCTTCTTCTACCTCATTTACCTCAATAGTTTGCAAGTTTCTCTCAACCATAAGCTTAGCCAAGCCCAAACCTCTCACCATCTTCGTGGTTTGGATATCCATGTAATATTATTGCAACATGTTCACCCATCTGCATCTCTTTCTTGAGACTTCCATCTCTGATAAGATGTTTTTCACCATGGTGTGGGGAACATAAGCAACAATCTTATAACTCAAAATCTAAGGCCTAAAAACCTTTGTTGCTTTTACCAAGGAAAATGCTTGTTCCTCCATAATAGTTTATTTCAGCTTAGCCCCCTGTAATGCCTTCCTCAAAAAATAAATTGGCCTCTGAGCCCCTTCATCATCTTTCTACAATAGGAAAGATGCAATAGTGTTCTCTGAAGCAAAATAAAACAGTTGGAAATGCTTCTTATAATATGGAGCTGCTAAAACAGGGGCATGCTTTAATGCCTCCTTGATCCCATTAAAATATTGAATGGAACCCTCCTCCCATTTGATGGTCTGGTCCTTCTTCAGCATGCAAGTGATTGGAATGGTCAACTCAGCAAATTTTGATATGAATCTCCTAATAAAGTTTATGTACCCAAAGAAGGACTGAATCCCCTATTTGGTTCTTGGAATTGGGACTTTGTTAATGGCCTCTACCCTTTCCGGATCAATCATTACCCCTTCTTGTGACACAATGTGAACAAGAAATTTTGACTTCTGTACTCCAAAATGGAACTTCTTTGGATTGACTGAAATTCCATATTCTTTGCATCTTATTAGCACCTTTTCCAAGTGTAGCAAGTGATGAGCTCTCTTTCTGGAGAACACAGTTACATCATCTCAGTAGAAAACAATAAAATCATTGATCTGTAACCAATAAAAGTAACATCCATTGCTCTTTGAAAATTTTCTCCAGCATTCATCATTCCAAAGGGCATCCTGACATATCCATATTTTCCCCAAGGGGTGGTAAAGGCCATTTTAATCCTCTCTGATTCCTTCACCACAACTTGGTTATAACCATAGAAACCATCTAGGGTAGAAAGTAGCTCAGAACCTATCACTAGCTGCAACATGTTTTCCATGTTTGGTAAAAGATAATTATCCTTTATGATGCTTTGTTCAGATTTTTGAAGTCCACACACAACCTAATATCACCATTCTTCTTTTTAACTGGTATTATGTCTGCAACCCAAGAAGAATACCTTGGAGGCCGAATAATCCCTCCATCCCTCAGTTTCTTTAGTTCTTCTTGCATTTTAAGAGATATGATTGGATTTATTTTCCTTTGTTTCTTTTTGAATGGTTTTTCATTAGATTCCAAGGGAATCTCATGTTGAAACAACCATGCAATCTTCATATTTTTTAGCAATTGGAGATAAGACTATTTTTCCTCCTTGCTGAGACTGCTTACCAACCAGATCTTCCTTAGTTTCTCCTTTTTACCAAGGTCATGATCCTCAACATCCCTTGACGCTGCCATGCATCTGTTAATAATTCAATCAACATTATCAAAATTAGATTCAAGAGCAACCAACCCTCTCGGAATGGTATTAGTCTTTATTTGGATGATGCCTTTGCCAAACAAGGTTTCTCTACCCTCTTCTATGCATACCATTGGCTCCCAATCATTATTCTGATCAGTAAAATCCTCTTTGTACTATAAAAATCTTCTGACTTGAGCATCATCATCAAAAAATTGCCAATGTTTAATGTTGTTAGGTACATATGTCCTAGTTAGAACTTCAGCATCATACTCACAATATGGGGACATTGCACAATTATCAAACCAAGATCCTAATATTGCAAGTTTTTCAACCAAATCATTGAACTTCCTATCATGATGTACAATGTTGAATGAAACAAACATCTCACTGAAATCCCAAACTGCATGTTAGTATTGTTTCATTTGCTAATTTTTTGTGGCATACAGTTTTTTGAATTTCTTTACAATTAATTCCAAATCTCCCTTAACAATGATGTATTTAACACCATATTTCTAGGCAATCCTCGGACCTAACAACAGTGCCTCATACTCAGTAATGTTATTAGTGCACTTGAAATTGAGTTTGAAATAAAAGACAAATTCTTCCTGTCCTTAGAGATCAGAACAACACCAGCACCATTTTTGAACTTGGAGAAAGCTCCTTCAAATGATAAAGTCCAAGGAGAGCCTTCCTATTGATGACATTTATATTCTTATATCTTGTGCTCCTTTCCATCAGTAAATCCTACAAAGTTATTAGCATCAACAATTGTGTACAATACTACATAAGATGCATTGTTGGGATCTTCAATAAGGTGTAACACCTTCTTTTCCCCATACAACTTGACAAGGCTTCCCTCAATTGGGATTATAACATAGAAAATTTCCATTTGAACACTCCCACTAACACTTGCAGCCAATTTTCTAGATAACAACATACCCCACATGGCTGGGAAGTCAAAAATAACTACATCAAGCTTCAATTTCCTACTTGGATAGGCTGCAAGTTGTACCACCAGACCCTTCATGCATCCTACCACTGACAACTCTCTGGAGTCAATAATAGTACACCTCCCATATGTTGTTGCTACTGTTACTTTGATGTTCAGCTCATTCATGACTTCTAGAGGCATAACATTACATGATGCCCCCGAATCAAACATACAGTTGTGTAGCAGTCTATCCTTAATGATAAGAGTGGTGAAGAAGGGATTCACATTTAGCTAAGAATCTACCAAGGATGTTCCCAAATAAACATTAGGTGATTCATCTAGCTCTTTTGATGCTGGTGGTGCTTCTAGTTCTTCAATGACTAGTTGGGTCTCCATAATGTTTATGTTTCTACCTAGGGCAATCTTCTCCTCTTTCAGTCCAAAATACTCCAATGCCCTCTTCTTGTGCTCAGGGATCCTAAGTAACTCAAAAATTGGAACTGAGATCTTGATCTGACTCAAGACTTGGGAAATATCATAAGGGACAAACTTTGGGAAGGCAACATGGGAAGGTAAGTTTACAGACTCATTAAATGGCATGAGATTTTTGAAATCTTGGGCATGAGGTGGGGTATGAGTTTTATTTGGGATAACAAGGCCCTTGGCAGATACATCTTTCTTAGGACCCTCTTTAGGAACATTTGAAATCAATGGAGTCTTTAGCTTGGCATGTGGTCCCATTCCTTTGATAACCCTACTTCTTGTGTTGTGTTCCTTTCTTGAGTCACAACAGCATTCATCAACAACTTCATGTCCTCCTCAGATGGGATGCCTCCATCATACTTCTTTATCATTAAAGCCCTTAGATATTCAAAGTCATTATTGGGAAATTCAAATGATTGTACATTATCTACTTCTAAAGTATGAGAGGGAGGAAGAATAGGTACCCGGTGGATGCAATCCCAAAAATTAGTAGCAGTTCTAACACTTATTACCTCAATTGAAGTTGCCCCTTGTTGTGAGCTTGTGGAGCATTTCCATCATGCAAAAATCATCATCATTATCATCACCAGATTCTTCTTCTTCTTGTTGATCTTCCTCACATGGAGCATGGGGCATGAAAATTGTGTCACACCAATCAATGGCATCTATCTCCTCCACAACAACTCCGACAACCAAAGGATCAAGTACCATTCTGTTTTCCCTGGCTTGGATTGCCTATTTCTAAATCCAACAGGTCCCTTGCCTCTATCATTAGATCTTTGGTGATTTGTAAACCTATCTTGGCCCTGTTGCTTTTGTTGACCTTGTGAACTCTGCACAATCCCTTTTTCTTCATGAGCTAATTTGTATGATATTTCTTTGATAGCCCCTACCAAATTTTTGACAACTTCCTCCAGATCAACAGCCTTACTTGTTGGAGGATTTTCTAGGTTGATTAGTTTTACACCATCCCTTTTTGGAGGCTTTCTAATTTCCTTGATGTTTTTCTCTATTTGTAGAGCTATGGTGAAGGCCGACCTCAAATTAGTAGGGTTTTTTTCCCTCAAGTAGTAAGAAGCTTTTTTATCAAATGCAATTGAATATTTGATCAAACATGATTCATCACATGGCCTTATCCTAACAAGAAATCTCCTCAAGGTCTTATTAAACCTTGTGTTTAAATAATATACTAACTTACTAAGATTCTTCTTGATGTTTTCAAATTCTGATAAAAGAAACCTAGGATCAGTTCTATCACCAAACTGCAATCTAAATGCATTGTTCATCTCTGTCCAAGAATCAATGGAAATATCTGGCAAAGCTTTATACCAGTCCCTTGCATCCTCTTCCAAAGTATGGATAAACAATTTGATATATACATCTTTATGTTCAATCTCAAAGTCTTCCATCATATTGATAAAAAATTTTAGATGTTGATCACCAGTTATATCGTTATTTCCTTGGAACTTTAGTAATCTATTTCTTACATTTTGGGGAACTGCATTTGGCTACCTAGCCATCCCTATTAAATTTATGGGACGAAAGGTTTTTACAACAAAAGGGGGTCTGGGTGGGGGTAGGGCCATGTTTTTTAGAGGAGGTGGTCCCAAAGGGGTGAAAATTTGATAAGGGGCAGAGGGTCTTTGGAACACAGGATTATAGCTTTCAAAATGAATATCCCTTAAAGGCCTTGTTTCTTAGAAATCCCTATCAACTTTTGAAAAGATAGGTGTAGAATGAGAAGTAAACTTTTCAAAATGAAATAAAGGCCCCTCTCTAGTAGGAGAATTCAATTCCACAAAGAAGATACCTGATTTAGAAGCACTTGAATTGTAGTCTTCAATAATAGGCTGATTAATTTCATTAATGGAGATCCCTTTTCTTGTCTGCTGATCTCTAACAACTCCCCACGATTTTCTTCCTTCTGATTTTTCTTTTCCTAGCTCTGGAAATAATGTCCTAGTAGGATCCCTAGCCAAGAAATACCTTCTTCCTTCCAGCTTTGCAAAGTTTGGTAACAAATCTCACTTGACAGAGGTTGATACAATGGTATTCATTAAGAATCATATCAACCGAGAGTCGCCACTAAGGATTTCTACCTTAGTTGTGCAAATGCACTAAATATGATTTTTCAAATGTCTATCAACACTAGAAAGTAGAAATGGAAAGATTCTGACTTTTCTTTACCCAGATTTATCAATGAAAGATGGTGCACTATGTGTGAAAACTAAAAGAATTACACACAACACTTGGAGCATATAAGAAGTGTTTTACTAGGGTTTGAATAAGAACTACAATCACAATGTCCTCGGCAATGGCACCACTAAGGTGTTGGTACCCAAATTGATTATCTCTTAGAAGCTGAGCAGCATCAAAGGTCTAGCAAGAAACTTAGAGACAAGCAGGGCATGTAATGTGTTGTTTTGTAGTTGGGGATGAAATGTAGCTTGCTCTTTCTCACTTAGATGTGGAGAAATGGGTAGCACCTGCAAGAGGATTTGACCTATCCTCACTACTTTATGGTTGTGCCTTTCAACTAGGGTGAGAGGACCCTTTTGTAGCCTGTTGTTTATGGAGGAGATGGATATGTCCTTCCTTATGAAGTATTAAGAAGACCTTGAAGAAAATATGATCAATTCAACAAAACCTAACTCTCACGAGTTGTCACTCTAGATAATGGAGATATTTTCTAGGAAAGGTTCAGGCCACTAAAGACAATGAAAATCTGATTATTTTTACATGTTTTGGTAATAAAAATTATGCATTTGTGTACATACATGACAAACAAGGGTAGTATGGGTATGATTAATTGTTTTTGAATGAATTTTTGTGGGAGGTGAAGCAGGATAAAGTTGATTATACCAAATCTTTGAGAACTTTTACAAAAATGGAAAGGTTAAAAAAAAGAATGCTTTCAGAGTAGCAAGGATGTTCCTTTAACTAGAATATGTGTTTCAATGGAGGCCCAGATCAACACTTTTCACATAAACTTGAAGGATCCAAAATGAAGGCTCAAATTGGAAAACTTAACTGAACATTATCAATCTCTGTTTAATCATGCCTAAGATACCCTCAAAGGCTAACAAACAATATTATAGTCATGATAGGAGTCATAGTGATTTTAAATTTGTTTATTTCACTATCAAATGAAGGCTCTTTTGATAAATTAAATTGTAAATGCCACTAAACTATCACAAGGATAAGATCTTGTGTGATTCACACAGATTTCAATGTAAGAATGCAACAGGAACATGAAAAACTACTTGCAGACATTTAGAAATGAAGAAAACATAAATTTTTCCCAAGAATAACATAGATGAACTCAAGTTTGATTAAATTTATTAGCAAGGGAAAGTTTTTCAAAACAATCTCATAGCTTGTCAATGAGTGTACACTCATAACGACCTTGACATGATCAAATTTAACACAAAGGAAATAAACAAGCTTCTTCAGATAGTTTTTCAGAAAGACGTGCTGTATCAAGCTTTTCCCTTAGGAAATTAGTTTCTGACTCCTAACACTTCTATGTTCACAAAATCCCAACCCTTTTTATGAAAAAATCATGCCCATTTATAACATTTTAGACTAAAGCCCTTTTCCCCCAAAAAACCTAAACATTGAATGCACTAGTGCTTGTCGTGATCTCGATCACGATTCCCGGAATCAGATCTATAAAAATTCGTTAGGTGCTTAGGGGGTGGATCTCCTCGAATATCTCCTATATTCAACTCCTTCTTTTGGTAGATCACTTTCCCGTCTACTCACCAACCACTTCATCCCCTAATATGTAAAATTTGTCTCTTCCCATACCCAGAAGGAACAATGGAAGATCGGATCGAGCCCAGAGGTCAGATCTCACCTTAATGGAAAAAGACATCCCCAGATCTTTTTGACCAAACTCAAATATCAAATTAACTCCCCTTCCTTGTTTGGCGTGTAATAAATATTGAGAAATCATGAACATTCATACTTCCAGAAGCTTTGGAGTGAAAATGGTGGAAGAATCAGATACAAATTGACAACTCCCGTTAATTTCTATTTTGAATTTGGACCATACATGTGGGAGACCCCTTTAAAATGGCCCTACGAGTCCCCTTTTTCCTTTACACTTTTTTGGAAAACGTAAAATTTTCACATTTTGCTTCGCAGATTCGCCCTTGAGAAATGAGCCAAACATGTGTCCCAATGTGAGTCCAAAAGGAACCGTGACCAAATTCTACTATTTCTCCTCTTTTTTGGGAAAGGGAAAATTTTCCAAGTTTTCCCCTCAGCTTTGCCCTTGAAAAATGGTCATGACACATGTCCCAATGTGGGTCCCATCGGAACCCCACTTCCTTTTTCACTCTTAACTCCCTTTCTCCACAAAAGGAAATTTTTCCAATTTTCCTCCGAAGGTCCGCATCTCCGCCGTTGATTGGAGCAAGTTTTGACTTTAATCTATTGGGCTCGCGGGTCATTTTGCTGATTTCAGCCACTTTGAACATCAAGGGGAAAAAAATCTAGGTTGCCCCTGCTGGCTTGCCTCCCCACCTCTTAACATTTTCAAAGCCAACCTTGACCTCGTCCATGTTAGGCTTGCAGGCCATTTTGAGATTTTAATCCTTTTGATGACAAGAGGCAAAAAATCCAATTTTCCCCTGATGGTCCGCTTCCCCACCCCTTTGAAGTTTCAAACTGTCACATGTCAAAATGGCATATCTTAAGATGTTCCCTAAAAATTGAGACCTTGGATGAGCACAGGCTCACCACGTGTCGTTATGGCACAACTTCGAAAACCTTAAGGCTTCAAAATTATTTGGTAGGGGCGCACTTCCATTTTAGAATTTTACTCCATTTTTCCAAAAGGGAAAAAAATCCAACTTACCTCCAAAGGCCTACAACTCCGCCATTAGCTTTGTCACGTGTCCTCCTGCGGGTCAAAGTAAGACTTTTTCCATTCCACTTAAAATTTTCTTTAATCAAAGCTTGGCGGGGCCACAGGGTAGTTTCAAACCTTTTGCCACAGTATTCAAAATAACAAGTTGAAAAAAAAAAACCGCCAGACCCCATCCAATTAGAAGAAGCCACATAAGCATCAAAAGAACCAATCATAATTGAGCGGAGCTACGGGACCAAATTTTCTTTTTTTCCAAAAAGGTAAAAAGTGATAAGTTAAAGCATTTTCCCCTCATACCCTGACCAACCAAAAGAAGCCACATGATCGTTGAATGCTGAGGAATAAATTTGACAGAAAAAAACACCTGTCAGACCGTCAAAAACACTAAAAATCACCATTCATGCCTAGAACCTGATTTTTTCGCTAAGGACCAGAATTTTTTGAAACAAAACCAAGTGAATCATGGTTCCAAGTATCTTTCGACCATGGGTTTGGATTTTCAAAGGCATACAAATGTAAATCGATCATTCTTGAGCTTCATTGGTTGGGGAAAGATAGGGAAAATGGAAAATCCCATGGATTTTGAAGAAATTATGGCAGAAATAGGGCAAACTCGGAGACTCCTTCAAGAAGGGACATGGTAATGGATTCTGAAAACAATTCGAAGCATTTCAAATGGAGGTAGAAGCTTTCAAAACACCCACAATGAGAGACAAAATGTTTCAAAACATGCAGATTAGATGAAAATAATGGCAAATGGGGCGAAACAAATCTGAGCACCAACACTCTCCACCAACAAATTCAATGCGTATATTTTATGCCTTCTCGGAAATAAAACTAATAATAATTGTTTTTTTGTAACACAACAAGATAAATGAGACAACATTTACCCTTCCACGTGTAACTTCAGACACTTTTAGTGTTAAAACGTTTTCATGCTTGGTCATTTTTGTGTTGGATGAAGACATGGAATTCTTATAGGGGTTGTTGATTCAATCCTCTTTTGTAGAAGTGTTGAGTCGATGTGCCAAACAATGTAGAGATCCACTTTGTTTGATGGTCACCTTTTGATTTCAGGTTAAATTTGGCACATAGCTTTAAGTTCCACAAAATCTGGAGTCGACTCCATAGCATATGCATTCACTTATTAAACCATATGTAATATCCCTACTTTCGATGCCAAAATAACAAACTGATTAGGTGCTTTGAATCCAAATTCATTTATGAAATGGTAGTGAACATTGCATGACACAGTTCAACAGGTGGTGTGATATAATGGAATTTATTTCAACATCCCAATGCCATATATATTTTGTCCCATCAATATACTAGTGGACAAAGTATGGGGTGCAAATAATCAAAGGTCATTGTAGAACTTTGACATTGGCTGAGAGCATGAGGAGTGCTTTAATACCATGAAAAATCTTCAATCAAAGGCTTCTGCTTTATATTATTCATAGATCTAAATATATTTATTTATATAATATTTTATTTATTGAATCCAAATAGGTGGAGATGCTTCTGGTAGGTGGGAGATAGATGTATGGAGGGAGATGTGATAAGAATGTGTAGACTAAGTCTTATTTGTAGAAATTAGGCACATAAAATAACAATTAACAGAAATATACTAGAGAATTACAAATAAAAAAAATTATTGCAAACTCATATCAAAAAATTTGTACATATATTTCTTCTTCCTTGTCAGAGCTTCAACTTAATACAATCTATCTTAATGTTCTATATCAAAACACTTACAATTGACTTTAATAAATAGATGGCTTTCATCTAACAATAAAACTCCCCACTCTCCTAAAATTAGCACATGCTTTGGTGCAATACAAATATTTTGATTTATTTGCTCTATTAGATTTTCCTAAAACTAGGAACATCTATTTAAAACTAACCTATGCATGAAAAACAATTTTCTTTTGTTTTAAACAATTTTCTAAAAAATAAAGTGGGGACAAAATTAAAGTCTTTTTCCAACACTCACCCTTAATTTTGATCTTCCAAAATTTATCATTATGGATCTGAGTGTGCACTTCTAGATCTGACATATTCCTAATCAAAAACTCCCAAACAACTTCTCAAATACTCAATAACTTCATTGCCCAAATATTTTGTAAAAATATGATGAAATTGATCTTCGGATCTGCAAAATTCAAAACAAATTTCCTTGTTGTTAACCAACTCCCTGATGAAGTGATAGCTCGTGTCTATGTGTTTTCTTCTCTTCTGAAAAATATGATTTTTGGATAATTCTATTGTTAAATTATTGTCACCAAAAGTTTTGTAGCATCCTATTGATTATACCAAAAATCTTTCAACATTATTTTCATCCAAACAGCCTGACATGTCGCTCCTGTTGCTGCTACATACTATTCTTCTATTGAAGATAGTGTGACTATGGGCTAAATATTCAATGCTGATGAAATTACACCTATTCCAAAGTGAAAATAAAAGTTGAGTGTACTTTTTCTATCATCAGTACTTTTGGCACTATCACTGTCTATGTAACCTATGAGTTTGAACTCATATGATGTTGAATACAAAATTCCACTATTCTTAGTTCCACATAAATACACTAAAATCCTTTTTCCAGATTTCCAATGTGAATATTTTGGAGATTCAATAAACCTTGAGATGAGGCTCACACCATACATAATATCTAGCCTTGTGGCCATCAAATGCATGATATTTCCAACTAGCCTTTTGAAAAATGTTGAATCTATAAATGATTCGTTGTCATCTTTTCTTAACTTCAAACCTACTGCAATAGGTGTTGGCACTGGCTTGCAATTCAACATGTTAAATCTCTTCAAAACATCATTAGCATACCTTGCTTATGAAATAAAAACTCCAACTTCTAATTTTTGAACTTCAATACCCAAAAAATAGTGCATGAGGGCTAGATCTGTCATCTCAAATTCTTTCTTCATGGCTGATTTGAATGAGTTATTAGATAGATTTCCAGTGATGATTAAATCATCCACATATAAAAATAAAATGAAAGTTTTACCTTGCTCATTGATCTTTATGTATAAGGTAGGCTCAATGTTTCTCCTACTGAAACCATTATGTATCATCATGAGGAATAATTTCTTCTACACTAGCTGTTTTCCTTAATACTTCTATCCCATGACTCATTTAAAAAAAACTATACATCTCTTCTAATTATGACCTTTCTGGTAACTATTTTAAACAACTTGTAAGATTTTGTATTCTCTGAATATACAACAAATATATAGTTTTCTCATTTGTTGTCTAACTTCTTCCTTAGCTCATCAGGAACATGTGCATATGCCACATAACTGAAGATTCTAAAATGAGAAACATTGTATTTCGTCTTAGTCCAAGCTTGTTGAGGAACCATATTTTGAACAATTTTTCTTGGACATCTATTTATGATGTAAATAACAATTTTTATTGCTCTTTCCAATGCTCAATTGAAAGATAATTTTCCTTCATCATACTTCTAGCCATCTCCATGATGGTTCTATTCTTTCTCTCTACCACACCATTCTGTTGCGGTGTATACCAGGAAGTAAAATTCTTATGTATACCATGATATTTGCAAAAAATTAGAAAATCATTGGAATTATACTCAGCTCCTCTATTTGTCCTCAAAACTTTGATGTAATACCCAATTTGATTTTTGACTAAATCCTTGAACTGCTGAAATATATCAAAAACATCTGATTTGTGTCTCTAAAAGTACATCCATGTCTTTCTTATATAGTCATTAATAAAAGTCATAAAGTATGAGAAACCTCCAATAGAAGTTGTTTGCATCAGCCCACATTAATCTAAGTGAATAATTTCAATTGGTGCACTTGTTCTTTTTGTTTTGTCAACTGGGAAGGACTCTTTGTGTGTCTTCCCAAAAATACAACCTTCACAAACTTTATCTAGTTTTTGAATCAAAGGTAAACCTTTCACCATATTTTTTGTGTGTAATAAATTCAAACCACCAAAGTTTAAATCACTAAACCTGAGATTCCATAGCCACTATTCATCTTTTTCAACTGAATGAAAAGATGATTCAATCTCCTTCCCTCTGGACTGATCTGTAGTATGAACTCTAGATGTGGCTGGTATAATATTCGAAGGAAACATTTTTTTCCTTATCATGTTCACTTTAGCAATCACCTAGGTACTTGGAGCTTTATCCATGATCACACATAATTTGTTGTCTTCAATGTAAACTCGGTATCGCTTTTAAACCAATTGACCAATGTTCATAATATTATGCTTCAAACCTGCAACATAATAAACATCTTGCATAATATTTTGCTCCCAATTTTTAGTTAGAATGTTTACTGTTCATTTGAATTTTACATTAAACCTATTATTAGCTTGGCCTATGCATGATCTTCTTTTGGTTCCTGCATGTGCTTTTCCTAATTTGGCTTCCTTTTTATGCGTCCCAAGCTATATTCTAATTTTGTCTAAATATAAACTCTTTTCTGATGGATTACCACTCAATAGAAGATGCTTCTTCTATATTTGTGCATGCCACATAAACATAGAGAATTGGAGTAGAGGACCAAACCTGATTTTGATTATGCTTTAGTGTGATCATACTTCTGTTTCCTGCATTCATAAGCATAGTACCCATCTTTCTTGCAATAGTGACACTGCACATTTGATTTACCCTATCTTGCATGTGGCTCTGAAACCTCCATGCATGACTGTGATACTTGAGCTATTTTGACCTCTTCAACAAGAGTTTGATGGAAAGGTTGCTAGAGATACTCTACGAGTGAGCGAATTCCTGATCCACGAAATATCCTGATACCTGATGAGTAAAAAACTTGCAATCCTACTAAGTGGATGTGATCATTTGTACAACCTATGTTCAGGATGTATTAGTAATGAATGTATAATGAATCGGTTGAGAGACTGATTTTGATCCTGAATTAAAATTGTGATTTTTACTACCTAATGAAGGGTCCCACAAAATGTTATAGTGATGTGAAAAATTCTACAAGTGCACTTCAGTAATCATCCTATAATGGATAGTGTCACCATGAGATTGGGTTTAGAATAGTCATGCATGTAATTTCGAAAGGGCATGAGCCATTTTTGATGTGACTTAGGTTTTGGTGTCTAGCGCGTTGAGATATGAGATAAAATGGTATATGCATAAATGAATTATGGAGCTTAGTGGTCTTGACTGTAACTTTAACGTGTAGAGAATCAATGTTAGTATCAATTTCCTGTGCACAAGTCATGAAAGTGAATTATAACTAAGGTTTGAATGTGAAGTGGACTATGGGAAAGACAAATTGGAAGCATTGGATCCAAAAAGGCTTGAAAAAATGAAAATGAAGATGAGTAGATGACCATGGTCACAACCTACAAAATGCAAGCGTGGACAAAATTGATTGAAAAACTTGAATGAAGATGGGGGGGGGGTTATAGTGAGTAGCTACTTCTACGGTCGACACAAGTTGAAGGCTAGGATTAACTTACGATTGGTCCCACACATCATGGGATGTGAGTAGGTCCTTCAAAGGTAGGGTTTGAGATGATCAACCTACTTGTAAGTCTGTCCTAATAAAAGGAGGTTCCTGCAAACTGGGAGCACAGAAGCACAAAACTAATGTGGTATAGGATTTGGGAACCAGCTGAATAAGTGTATATTGGATGAGTACCAATGGATAAAGAAGGTGAGGGACATAAGTGTAACAATTGGTAGAATGTTGAGTCTACGAATTGTAAGTATGACAAATTGATATGTAGACGTTAGATCAGGGACGACTGTGCATACATTTCAACTTTCTTATTAGAGTTTCGAATCAAGTAAAATCTAGGGAGAATGTTGGAGGTGAATGGTCTACAACTACTCTTGAGGATGATTGAGGTCTTAATTAATTTATGAGGGACATGTTGGAGTCTGACAATAAAATACACCACTCGCATAAAGCTAGCATTCATGCTATTTGTGCAGTACAAAACTTTTGATTTATTTACTTTATGAGTTTTTGGGTAATCTCATGAACATTTATCCAGAATGGAAGGGATGGTTGAACACCGTGGATTACAGTCTAATACCAAATTCCAAGATTTAATGATTGTAAAATTGTAGTTTCACAAAATAGGGATGGTAGCCTATGTATTTTATTAATGTGAAATCAACCAAGTTACAATGGATGGACTGCAATACTTATAGGTATTGTACAGCTATGTGCAGAACAAATGCAAAGTTGCACAAGTACAACTAAAATCACAACAACTTCCAAAATACATCCGGGAAGCAACAATTAATTAAATACAAACAAATGATAAGTTGCAACTATGCAACAAATAATCCTACGACTATGTAATATGAAAATATGGTTTAAAAACCATATAACAATAATAATTAATTAATAACAATAGTTAAATAATTAATTATAAAATGCATAATTAATTATCCTAACATTCCCCCCCTTAATTGTGCATTGTCTCAAGGGATGAGGAGAGGAACTCTCTGAACAACTCAAACTTGTCACGTGCAAGTGAATTTGTGAAGATATTTTCCCGTTGTTCAGCTGTTGGACAAAATTGAAGCTGGATGTTGTGCTTCAACACATGCTCGCACGTATAAAATGAACCTTGTACCTCAATGTGCTTTGTTCTCTCATGAAAAACTGGATTGCAAACAAGTTTGAGAACACCTTCATTGTCAACATACATGGTAGTCAGTTTTTCTTGTGGTATTCCAAGTCCTTCTAGTATGTGACGTAGCCAAATTGCTTCACAGATAACTTCTCCTGTAGAATGATACTCAGATTCTATGGAAGAACGAGAAACAAAGTGTTGTTTCTTGCTTCCCCATGATATTGGTCCAGATCCCATAAAAAATACAAATCCTGAAGTGGATTTTCTATCATCAATATTACCTACATGATCTGAATCCAAATATCCTGACAAGAAGAAGTTGTCATTCTTCTTGTATTCTAGACCAAGATCCATTGATCCTTTGAGATATCTCAAGATGTGCCTTGCTGCTTTCCAATGACACACTTTGGGTTCCTGCATGAACTTGGATAGATAGCTCACTACAAAGCTGATATCTGGTCTAGTGTAGGTTAGGTAAATGAGACTCCTAATCAACTACGATAGAGAGTGGCATTTACCTCAGGAGATGGATCTGAATGAGATAACTGTAATCTATTATCTTCATAGGTGTAGCAATTGGTGTGTAATCCATCATCCTAAATTTCTCAAGTGTTGTCTTGGTATATTTCATCTAAGAAAAAAATATGTGATTATCTTTCTGCCATACTTCCAATCCAAGACAATAGTGCATTAGCCCGAGATTGGTCATGTCGAACGATCGATTAAGATATTTCTTTTTTGCATCGATCATCCTCACTAAACTGCCAGTGATGACTAGATTGTCAACATAGACAATGACAATCAAAATCTCCCCCCATTGATTTTTGAGGTAGAGATTGGGGTCATATGGATTTCTAACAAATCCATGTTGTACGAGATGCTCATAAATTTTGATGTACCATGCCGGGGTGCCTGTTTGAGACCATACAAAGATTTCCTGAGTCTGCATACCTTTTCTTCTTGACTAGGTACAACATATCCCTCAGGTTGAGTCATGTAGACTTCTTCTTGTAAATCTCCATTTAGGAAGGAACTTTTTACGTCCATCTGATGGACTTTCCAACCAAACTATGCAACTAGAGAAAAGATCATCCTGATCATCTTGATCTTAGTTGTGGGAGAAAATGTCTCCTCGTAGTCAATGCCTTCTTTTTGTGCATACCCCTTTGCTACAAGTATCTTGGTTTTTACTTTTCCACTGTCCCATCTACTTTGTACTTTGTTTTGAATATCCATTTGCATCCAATGGGTTTCTTCCCTGGTGGAAGATCGACAAGCTACCAAGTGTTATTTTTCATTACTGACTGATATTCAGAGTCCATGGCATCTTTCCAAGATTTTGACTGTAGGGATTCCTGGACTGTAGAGGGCTCATCAAACTCAATAAATCTACTCATCAAAGCAAAGTTAACTTCTTCTCTTGCTTTATTGTGATTCCATGGTCCAGGGGTGGATGTATCTAGTGGAGCATCCATTCTTGCATCTTGTAATGTGCTAGTACACCACTTGGGCATATGCTGAACTGTTCCCATGGGTCATGGTTCTATCAGATCAACACCATCATCCCCATCATCACTTTCCTCATATGTGGGAACATCAGCTTCAATTTTTACAACTGGTGAAGAATCTACATCAGGTGAGTCTAGAGGAGGAGACTCTATCTTCCTTCTTCTAAAAAATCAACATCTCTGCTGGTGTAGACTTTTCTGGTCTTTGGATCCATCAATTTGTACCCAAGAGTCTCTTCACTATACCCAATGAAGATGAGTTTCTGTGACTTCATGTCCAATTTCTTTCTATTTTTCTTGGGTATGTGCATACTTTCTTTGCACTTGAATACTCTAAGGTGTGCAATAGATGGTTTCACTTTGACCATGCTTCTTGTGGTGTTACTCTTTCAAGAGAAACTGTGGGCACTCTGTTCAACAAATACACTGATGTCTTTGTTGCTTCTACCCAGAATGTCTTTACAAGTCCAGAGTCATCTATCATGCATCACACCATTTCCATGATAGTACAATTTATTCTCTCAACAACACCATTCTTATGTGGTGTGTGTGGAGGAGGCATTTGTCGATGAATCCCATGAATTTGTAGGTAGTATTTGAACTCATTACTTGGTGAATTCCCCCCCTCGATCTGAGTGGAGAGTTCTGATGTGATGACCAGTTTCATTCTCAACTGCTACTTTGAACTTCTTGAAAGTTTCAAAAGCATCACTTTTCTTGCGAAAGACAAAAAATCCACATTTTCCTTGAATAGTCATCAAAAAATATCATGAAGTACTGAAATCCAGAATGACTTGGTTGCATCAGACCACAAAGATCGGTATGAACCAGATCAAGCTTACCATGAGCTTGATATGTACTCTTCTGGAATAAAGCTCTGTGTTGTTTTCCTGCTAGGAAGTGAGGACATCTTGTCTGTATCCTTCTGAAGAGATGGTAGCCCATGTACCATATTGCACCAGCATAATGTCTCAAGATACTTGAAACTAACATGACCAAGTCTCTGATGCCATAACTGTGCTGAGGTAGAGTTCTTAGCCACAAGTGCCTGATCATCTCTATGTACAAAATCAAGCTGGAACATGTGTCTTACATTGGAGGATTTTACAACTATTTTTGAGCCTCGTGATTTATCTCAAATCCGACACGTTTTCTTTCCAAAATGAGTATCAAAGTCAATTTTTAGGTTGTGATATAGGATTTGACTGACTGAAAGCAAATTCTTTGTCAACTCAGGGACATATAAGACATCTGATAGTCTGCAGTTGCGTGAACCAAGGGTAGAGAAATGTTCCCAATCCCCTGAACTATATATGAAGAATCATCACCCAACGAAACATGGTTTTTCGAAGGTGTGTCCCTCATTGAGGTAAACCAGTCTCTGTGGCTGGTCATGTGTTGAGTGGCTCCCGAATCAACATAACCAGACATCACTAGATGACCTGGATGGTTCACTTGATCGAGTAGTGTACAAGAAGTCTTCATTATCTGAATGTTCTTCTTGCTCAACAATATTTCCTTGCTGATGGGGTCTTCTTTTCTAGTTCCCCTTTTTTTGCCCTTGATTGTAGTTAGAATGTCCCTTGTGATATTTTTGTTGTGGAGGTTCAGAGTTATTGGATGAACCTTTCTTGTAAGTATTATACCAACAATCTTTTAAGTCATGTCCTCTTTTACAAATTGGACATTGTTTCTTTTGTTGTTTGTCCCTGTGATACTGATTCTAATGTTGGGAATTTTGATAGGAATTAGGTTTTCCTTTACCTTTTCCTTTACCTTTTTGATGTGAAGAAAGTTCCTATTGATCCTCTTCATCATCCTTATTATGCATGGCTTCCTCTTGTTGTAGTAGGTTTACCAGCTTGTCAAAACTAACTGTCCTATCTGACACATTTAAGTGTTGTGAAAAAAATGCAGTAAGAAGAGGGGAGTGCTCTCAGAACAATGGGAATGAGAGCATTCATCTATGACTGCTTCTCCCAGGGCTAGAAGTGAAGCCCTCAACTCTGTAACTCTTCTTAAGAAAGCTTCAATTTTCTCATTCTTCTTGAACTTCAGTGTATGTAACTGACTCTGCAAATTTAGTATGACATTCTTGTTTTTGGCCTCATATACTTGTGCGTAATTTATCCCATGCTTCTTTAGATATTTTATCATCTCGAATGTGGGGTTGCACATCGTCAGACACTCCAAACAAGATGATGAGTTTGGCCTTTTGATATGTCTTTATCAAAGTGCCATTGTTTTGTTGTATCAGTAGTTGATTTGGTCAGAGTACCATTCACAACAGTCCAGATCTCTTCAAACTCAAGTTGTGTCTTGATTTTAGTCTTCCATGTAGCATAGTTGTTTCCTCTGAGTAGTTGTGAATCTGGAAGAAAACATTTTAGGGCATTGGTGCCCATTTTACAGAAATCACTGACAGGGTTTGGCTCTTATCACTCTAGGTATAAGGTCTCCCAATCTATATACCATTAGTCTGATATATTGAACCTTTCTATATACGTGCCCTTTCTGATATACTCGGTGGTACGTGGAAGAAGCTCACCCTTTCTATATACCTAGCGGTACGTGAAAGAGGCATTAACATACGTGAAAGAATTCGATAGGTGGTACCAAGACAGTACTGAAAGGGGTATGTGCTATTATTGACACCGACTCAAAGAAATATCCTCATACGCGTGCGTAACTTCACTATATACTCAGATAATTTCTCAGTCTGGATTTATGTTGTGTAATCATTCACAGATGGATGGGATGGCTCATAGTGTGTGCACTATGACCTTATTACTCCCCATCAATTTAAAGGGTTGATGTGCCAGATGATGTTGTTGTAGCTATATTAGGCATTAAGTGTAGTAGTAGTTGTGACGACTTTACCCGTAAGTGCTTCCTAGAGGCACTGTATATACCGAATGCTGCGAATGAGATCTAGGATCTCGTGAGTGTTTCAGAACAAATTTTATTACTATTTTTTATTACAAATTTTTGCCAGTTTCTGAGCAGTTACAATATTTTTGGTTGACTATGGCAACCTGCAAATTAGTACAATATATTAAAGCATGTGATTACATTCAAAAATTTAGAAAAAATTAAATGGCAGGTAATTTTTTTTGTTTTGCAGGCCCTGGTGGCCTCCGGAGCCCAAAATGATCCTCAATGCAAAAATACCATTAAAAAATGGCCAAAAATGAAGTTTTTAGATAGTCTTCCTTTTGCAAATGTTGCCTGAAATAAAAAACATGCCTAATAAGAGAAAATAAAACTTTTACCCTAAATTAGGGTTTTTTCTCTAAAAATTTAGTAGGCTGTTTAGTTATGACTAAACTGTTTAGTCAATGTTTTCTCGCTAAATCGTCCTCCAATTTTGGCAGTTTCACTATTTTTGCCGCTAAATTTAAAAATTTAAAATTTTATGTTGGGGTGGGATTTGAACCTTGCACCTCACCCACCCAATTCATTCCTCTTCTAACCAACTAGGCCCTTTTGGTGCTTGTGATATGAAATGAATATATTTGTATATAATGTAAAAAATGAAACTAACCTTTTTTAAACTCGACATGGCTGAGGTGGAGCTCCACGTGGCCTGCAAGCTTGAGGAGGGTGGTTTAGGGTTTTCCTTACTAAAAAATGGATCTTGTTTTCTTTATATCCTTTAAATGCCTTTTGCATATTATTGTTTTCCACTGATTTGATTTCTTGCCATTGATATCGATTTACTTTCACTGTATTTTTTTTACTTTATCAGCTTTTGATTTCATGTTTGTAGGGAGTGCAGGTTGTTGCGCTGGACAAAAATGGAGATACTTCCGAGGCTTAATAATGGCTTGACGAGTCCAATGTGGAAGAGTAAGGGCGCATGTCAGTTTGGAGGCTAGGAGATTGATGCATATTTTTCTTTGATGCAGGTTTGTTGTTGTTTGAGTTATCTAAAATCTACCGCTTGGAGATTTAATACAACCGCTATAAATTTTTTTTCCATTTGCTTTTGATTTGACTAACGACTAGCTTTCTTTGTGTGCAGGGTTGTGGCAATGTAGTAGGGTTGTGGATGTGGATGGTGTTTGCTTGTTGCAGGGTCATGGGAGCTCAGTCTGTTGTTTTCTTGGTGTTGCAGGTCCCTGCATGGAAAATGGAATGACTCACCTTATGTGGACTGGTCAATGTTCGGTTGTGGAGATCCGACTCAGCTGGATGTGACTCTGTGCAACATGGTTGCAAATGCCAATATAACAAGACACCATCTCGCCAAGACACCAATAGTCCACAGCTCGATTTGCAACTCAACTAATTTGAATGACTTGGTTGCAATACTAATGCAACTTGGTCAATGAGCTCGAGAGAGGTGGGTCTTTGGGTAGACCTCCAAATATGATAGAGTGACCTCCAATTACATACAATAACCAAATATACCTCTAAATATAGATGGCAAAACCCTTGTTGGGGAAAAATGTTTTTTTTTTTTTAATATTCTTATATGTGTATAAGCTCTAGAAACAAATTTTCCTGGTGCAAAGAGCACCAAGGCAAAAAAAAATTGTTTTACGTTTACCTGGAGATCGTACTAGGAGGTTGTGAGACTGCAGGGAGTTCTCGGAAGCTGCTGGAGGAAGCATTGGCTCTCCGTTGTTGTAGATTTCTTCTCCACGAATTCTTCTTCCTCTGCAACGTTCTCCAACCTTGCCAGGAGCTTCAATTCACTCTGGTACCAAATGTAGTTTCACAAAACAGGGATGGTAGCCTGTGTATTTTATTAATGTGAAATCAACCAAGTTATAATGGATGGACTGCAATACTTATAGGTAGTGTACAACCACGTGCAGACAAATGCAAAGTTGCACAGGTACAACTGAAATCACAATATCTTCCAAAATACATCTGAGAAGCAAAAATTAATTAAATACAAACAAATGATAAGTTGCAACTATGCAATAAATAATCCTACGACTATGTAATATGACAAATATGGTTTAAAAACCATATAACAATAATAATTAATTAATAACAAAAGTTAAATAATTAATTATAAAATGCATAATTAATTATCCTAACAAAAATATAAAGAAAAAAAACCACATTTTATTAGTTGTACATGCTATAAGAATAATTGATATTACGGCAAGACACAACAAGAGTATCTCAATCCTACAATTATAACTACACATTATTATTTCGTATGCCATTTCTACATCCCAACTCAACAATGATTTATGCTAAAAGATAAGTATCACCACCAAATAATGAAAATGACCACCTGGAGGAAACAAGCTTATGGAAGAGTAGATGAGCAATGAGGAGTGAATATATATCATGCACCATGGTTGGATCACATTGATAAAGAAAACAACTCGACACTAGATGACAAATATGGGTCATAGACCTCACATCTTGGCCATAGTTTTCATATGATTGAGGTTGTGTGGTTAAGGTCTATCAAGAGGTGACCACACTATAAAATAAAGTATCATGTATCTATAAGAAGATGCTATTTGAAGAAAAATTTAAACGAGTGGTGACTTCTCTTGGGTTCGTAGAAATCCAACGTCTATATTCTTGAGTGAGCAGCTCCGAAACAATCCCAATATGATATTGCAAAAAAAAAATTGTTAGAAGGGCAAAACCTCCCAAGGGGATTCTCAAGCCATACGGCCTCTTCAAACTTTTTGATATTAAAATGATTTCACTCAGCGATATGGCCTTTAAAGGATCATTTTTAAAAAACGATTAAAGAATTTTAACGGAGTAATGACTTGACCAATCCGCTATAAAGGGAAAACTGAAGAGCATTTTGCAAATGACAATGCGGCGATTTGACGTCATCAACAAAAGGAATCAATGTGGACTTGTTTGCGTCGTTTTTTCCAAGATTTAAAGCTTTGAAACGTGTCTTAATGTTGACATGTTTTAGTGTTTTTGGTTAGTGGAAAGAATCTGTTCGGCAAGGTCGAGAGAGGCAGCTAAGCATCTGTGTGTCTTCGTAAATATAAATTTGTCCTACACAAACATTGTTTTCTATAACGAATTCTCCGAGGGTTGCTTCGGGCCATTAAGTTCAACCATTTTCTATCCAGCTTATGCTTATATAACGTGGGGTTGTGGCCGCTGCCTCACACACCAACAATGGCGATGAATAACAGTGCGTTTATTGCCATTTTTATCACGACCTGTACTCTGGTGTGGAGGGCCAATGCAGCGGGAAGCATAGCCATATACTGGGGCCAGAACGGCAACGAAGTCTCCCTCGCCCAAACCTGCGCTACGGGCAACTTCAAATACGTCATACTTGCCTTCCTTCCAGTCTTTGGAAACGGGCAAACACCGCAGCTGAATCTGGCAGGCCACTGCGATCCCTCCTTGGGAGAATGCAAGAACCTCAGCGCCGACATTAAGTTGTGCCAGCAGAAAAGTATACTGGTGTTTCTTTCCGTGGGTGGAGGCTCCGGCAGTTATTCCATCGCCTCCGTTGAGGATGCGCAGAACGTCACAAATTATCTGTGGAACAACTTTCTTGGCGGGCAGTCCACGTCGAGACCATTGGGGGATGCAGTTTTAGATGGCATCGACTTTGACATCGAAGCGACCACGGAGCACTGGGACGATCTCGCCAGGGCCGTCTCCGCACTCAACTCCCGCGGCGGGAAAAAAGTGTTCCTCAGCGCAGCTCCGCAATGCCCCTATCCCGACGCTTCTCTGGGTAAGGCCCTGCAGACAGGGCTGTTCGACTACGTCTGGATCCAGTTCTACAACAACTACTGTCAATACTCCAGCGGCGACCCTTCCAATCTCATCGACTCGTGGAATCAATGGACGACTTCCATACCCAAAACCACTTATTTTTTCTTGGGGCTTCCGGCTTCGCCCACTGCTGCGGGCAGCGGTTTCATTCCCGCCGCCACGCTGAAATCTCAGGTGCTGCCTCAGATAAAGAAGTCCTCCAAATATGCAGGAGTCATGCTGTGGTCCAAATTCTACGACGAACAAACTGGATATAGCTCCTCAATCAAATCTTCTGTGTGAATTACACTCGACCTTCTCTATTACACTATAAATAAATCTCGGGTTTAAATAATACGTGCATATTTAATAATACGTGCATACTTAATATTTAAGAGGTTTTGCCAGACGCTCATGGATGATCCGTAGCATTTTACAAAGAATTTAACAGTCTGCATATCTACAAATCGAAAAGTTTGTTTTTTAAAATTTAATTATACCACGGTCACTAAAAACTATTTTCATAAATGGTAAATCACAATCTAATTTCTATAGTTTTGTTTCCAAATTAAACCTATTGATAACTACACAAAATCTTAGTAATAGATACAAATTTGAAACTTTTTACATGAATTTAATGTATAATACAATATAGGTGTGTTGAGTATTGATTGACGTTTATAAAATTCATGCCAATAGGTATTATTTATAGTATGGATTTTGCTACATTGTTTGATTCAATAGTAGGCAACCTTTGCAAATAGATGCAAGACTATGGAAAAAATTGCAGTCATTATTTTCATTTTTTGACCGTTGAATAAGATCGTTGGGTTTTTATTGTTCTTTGAATGTTTGAGATTCATTCATTCATGCTGATTAACATGCATGCTATTATGATCACTTGTTGCTTCGAGACATAGGTTCTCGGTGTTGATAGTCCGAGTAGGCCATACTCTATTAATGTGTGTGGCAGGAGGCTTAACAAAAAATCCATGAAAGACAATGTCGTCCTGAAAAAGAAGTTTAGGTACAAAAATCTTATGGTAGATAAGGTTTCCATCAATCATCATTATGTTATATTTATTTTCACTTTTTGCCCCAAACTACTGCCCCCACTCCCCCCCCCCCCACCAAAAAAAAAAAAGAAATTGCGAGGAGAAAGACTATTCATGATTTTTCAGTTTGGTTTTTCACTTTCTAACATGTATCGTATGATATTTCATTAGTGATAACTTGATAGTTTATTCAATACGTAGGCATGTGTGTGAGAAGGTGAAACAAGGAGATATTTGTAAACTTCACAAAAATACATAATACTTATTAACTCGGGCTGAAATTTCTAGGTTGCAAAGAGAACTTTAAGAGTATCTCATTGGGGGTTAAAACCATGCTTCCTTAATACATTATTTTTTAAGATTCATATCACATTTATAATAAGTGAAAATATTTGTTTAAGGTATGTAAAAATGTTACTCTTCTTGTTATATACTTTTATTAAATATGTAGTGTTCTTAGAAGCTAATTATCCAATTGTTATTTATGCTAGAAGTTTTTTCTTTGAACTATCAATAATTGTATTTAACCTTCCTTTTTCTTTCCTTGGAGACGTAACCCCTGGAAAAAAATTATCCACAAGGTGCTTTGGACGCCCATTTTTTTTTTTCAAGATTGAAAAAATGAAACAATTATATTGGGTCCATTTATCACATTTTTTTTGGGAAATCTAATTTATTCAAAGTGATGAGAGAAAAACTCAAAATAACACCCTTCAAAAATATCTATCCAAGGAATATTAATGTGTGGATCCAGTTCTTTAATAACCCCTCCTTTCAATACTCTGGTGCCAACACTTCCAATCCAATCAACTTGGGGAACCAATGAACAACTTCCATGCCAATAAACATCATTTTTTCTTGGGGCTTCCAGCTTTGAGTGTTGCTGAGAGCAGCGATTTCATTCCTACTACCAGACTGAAGCCAAAGGTATTTCCTTAGGAAAAAAAAAACCTCTAAACATGCAAGAGTGATGTTTTGTTACGAATTCTATAATGTGAAAACTAGATTTAGCTCTTCAATTAAACCTCCTCTCTGAATTACAATCTAGGTTTTATATTGAAGGAATGAATGTGTCAATCGTTTTCGGATAGTGTGTGTTATGTAAAAACATAGAAAATTCTACTACAGTATACACATATATAAACTCAAAGTTAAAATAGATTTCTATATTAATTTCAATATAATTTCTGTGCTTTACAAATTAATTTTCCTCATAGTTATTCAAATGAATCTCATATATATAAAGATGGAAACTAAAAAACTAAACAAGATCTTGGACTACAAGCTCAAACATGAAAGTGAGTAATCCTAACATTTGGAGAACTCATGGGGATTTTATATTGACTAACTTTGAAATACAACACATGTGTGAAGCTAGACTAATAGATTTGTAAAAACGCTGGAATAGGAAATTGATACAAAAAATTTCTTGCTATGGAAGGGAAGCTTAAAATTTCCAAAAAATACCTTCTTAATCTTGACTTCCAATGTATACAACTCCTACAAAATATCCAAGGTATTCAACACTATCCTTTTTTAAATTCTTGGTGAATACATAATCAAATCGATCTTCTGATATACAAAAGTCGAAGGATATTTCTTCACTTTTAGCTGACTCTCTAATTAAGTTATAAAAGGTATTAATGTGATTTTCCTTTTGTGGAACATATGATTCTTGGAAAATGTGATTTCAGAGTGTAGAAAATATTTTTCATTTTCTTCTAGTTGCTCATGCATTAAGTACGAAATCATTTTGTGTATCTAAACCACCTGGCCTACAACGGATGTGGCTTCCAGATACTCTTCTTTGTATGAACAGAAGTGGAACACATATGCAGAAGTTATTTTTCTTTCATCTACACTTCATGTAAAGTAAATTTTGGTATAACAGACTAAATTGAGATCGACTGATGTTGAATATAAAATTACATGTCTTTTTGTTTTGGAGCTACATGTCTCAAAATTCTTTTTCATCTTCCCAATGTGATTCATTTTGAGATTCCACACAAATTGAAATACATCTGATCACATAGATCAACCTACATGCGATTATGGTCTCTTGACCCGTCGAGGCAAATTATGTTATTGGAAGTTGATTGTATGAGTAGGCCATACTCCGGTTAACGCGTGTGGCATGGGGTTTGACAAAAAATCTATGAAAGAAAATGTCATCTTGACAAATAAGTTTATGTATGAAAATGTTGCAATAGATAGAGTGTCCATAATTCATCATTATGTTATATTTACTTTTAGTTCGTGCCCCAAATCTATTCCCCTAAAAAATAATCATTTGTAGCGAGAAACACCATTCAAATTTTTTCCTTGGTTTTTTTACTTTCAGCATATATGGTATGATATTGCATTAGCAATAACTTAACAATTTATTCAACATGGAAGCCTGTATGTTAGAAGGAGAAACAACGAGAGTTTGGAAGATGTCAGAGAAATACATAATGTTTGTTTGACTCTGTCTGAACTTGCTCGATTGCAAAGAGAGCATCAATGAAAAGTACACCCTCAGGGTTAAAAACTATTCTTCCTGACAATTTTATTTATTTAGAGTCCTATCATGTTTATCACATGCGAATAAATTTGTTTAAGATATGCAAAAAAAATCCTTCTTGTTATATATAATTATAAAATATATATCTTTTCTGATCTAATTATCTAACTATATTTTATGCTAGAGTTTTTTTCTTTGAACTACCAATAATGTTACCTAAAAAATAGGCTTTTTGCAATTGTATGTAAATTTTATTATTTTTTATTGGAGAAGCTAGCCCAAAAATAGTAATAAAGTCTCCATAGGGTGCTTGGGTGATTTGATTTATTTTTCAATATTGAAAAATTGAGACACATATATTTAAGTCATTTGTCATAGGTTAGTGGAAAATCAAAAGATAATGTAAATTTGTTTTTACTAAATGTGATGAGAGCACCACCCAAAATAAGAGCCTTGAAATTTAAATATCTTAAAAAATAATAACATGTGGATCTAGTTCTTCAACATCACACTATGCAAATACTTTGGTTCATGTACTTCTAAATAACATCAATTTGTGGAACCTGCATGATGAATTTCATACCCAAAATC